>JACEFZ010014954.1:470000-477500 GCA_014155875.1 Cepaea nemoralis | reverse complement strand
CAGCACCCATTTTGGGGGTAAGTTAAATTTCATATAAAATTTTCGCCCCTTTAACCCCTTGGATTTTAACCCACCAAAATATTCGGTACCCGGGGGCCCCGGGGTAAAAATTACCCATTTTTTTTTGGGTTTTTGTGTGAAAAACCCCCTTATTTCGGGGGAAAAAATTTTTAAAATTGGGTGAAAATTTAACAAGCTACGTGGAGGGTCCCAAATAGCCCTATCACAATATTTCAAAATTATTCTCTTTATAGCCCTGGCTGGGATAGGTCTTTACCTGCCAACCCTCCTCCGTTTTCCCCGGACTCACTGTCACTCTTTCTTTCGACCTAAGGACCTATTTCCTGCCGTGTTCTTCTGGCTGATCCATATATATAACACAGTGATCGTTGGAATAAACTAAAACTTGATTTATTAAATCAATACAGGACAGCACAGAAAAAACATCAAGGCAGTTAACACAGAAAGTTCTAAACAGACACAACACAGATAAAGTTCAGGCACAGAGCCTCAAGTTAGCCATAGTCACAGACCCAGCTTCATATAACTGTCCGATCTGTCCACATACATCTCACCAAGTGTGCCGGAATCTCCTTCCTTCCCGGTACTTGGGTGTAAGTTCAACAGGCTTCTGTAGAATCAAATCCACTGGTTTTTGAGGACTTCCATTGACTTATGGTTTCCCATAATGGGAATTGTTCATGGAATTAACATAGATAGGTGTCTTTCAATGTCCGGTACAAAATGGGTATGCCGGATAATCATGCGTAGACTCAACCTAGAATTCGACTGCTCTCGGGCCTATGTCACTGAAAGGACCCGAGATGCACCATTACTGCAAATTGTCATTTTCTCATGGTATGCAGGATAATCATGCGTAGACTCAGCCCAGAATTTCAACTGTTCTCGGGCCTATGTCATTTCCTCAAGATATGCCCTTGCATCTCTCTCAGAGTTAGGCACACCATGTGTGATATGGCTAATACATTGACCTGGCTTCATCAGACGTATTGGCTCTAGCACAGAAGCTGTGTGGATACTGTCCAATTTAGTCACGTCCAACAAAAGAGGACCCTGGAGATGACAAACAATATTGAGCGACTGGGTTGACTCATGCTTCACACAATCCTGAGGACCAATAGGGTCTCAGTTACTACATTTGACATATAGGATCTTTACCCAATGCATTATATACCATACCCGAATGAATGGGCCTGACCTGTCAGGTAGCCCCTGGATTGGCTACGTCCGGGCTTGAGTCGACCTCCAGCTGGTAGATGTCAGGTTGTCCACCCTAGGAACGTTTGTCTACAAGACACACTTTCCACACTCATACCAAGCCTTTATTATTATTGGGCACATTCATTTCCATGCTTTCCTCTCACTTGCAAACCATGCCTTTCTCGCCACCAAGATCTTGTGGTGTGGTGCGCCCAGTAATCTGTGTGTTTCTCCCCGTTAAGTGGGGTTATATGGCACACCGTGTAGTTCCCCATTCAAAGAAGATACTACCCCTCCCGGCCGCCGCTCTCGACTGAGCTGTCGCCCCAATGTACCGGCATTGCCCTGCACAAGCCATAGTGTAGATGAGTTCAGGTTCTCTCAGTGAGATAGAGGAGTCCATTATCCTCCCGACATCATCCTATCGAGTGACAGACGAAAGAGATAGTCCTGTGGCTAGCCTCCCCTGGCTTCAAGAAGATAGATCATAGATTACCATAGCTATCCAATGGTGATATTTCACAGAAAGATGACAATATGCCCAATTCAAGCCGTAGAAAGAAAGATAGCAACAGCTCATCTGACGCCAAGAACAAATGAAATCCTCTGTGGAGATATATTGTTCCGATTCACTTCCCCGGCTATGCCAAGAACAAAACACCTAGTTAGATTGCCAACGGCCAACCAACTCTTCATTTGTTATGATTGGCTTTTCGCCAAGTCATCCTCCCCCCTCGAGACAAAATACATTTATAAGTCCAGGTCGGGCTGGACCACCCACAACTCAAGTATTACCTTTCCACTACCTCAGTAGTCTGTTGCACCTCTGTCGTAATCTTTAAATCACTTGACATGCTGCAACTATCAAACGGTAGGTGTTGGCACGGCCATCAATTGACCAGCAGCTGCACCAGTGCACATTTGACGCAAGGCGCTCCATCGGGTCTACCCGAAAGGAAAGACAAATATATACTCGCTCCATGTAAAGATTGTGGTATGAAGATAACCCAAAGAACCATCTTTCATGGAGATTGAGCAAACAAGAGAACTGAGAGTTTCCGAAATGCCGTTTTCCCCCTGTTTACCCAAAATAAAAGAATGCATAAGACATGGGCCACGGGCGTTTCGCTACTACAACAAGAAAGAAAGGAAATGTTTCTAAGTGAAAAAAAAATGTTTCAAAGCGATTAAAAACAAAAAAATTCATATTTATGCAATTTGGGGAAATTGTAAATTTGCCATCGTTTTTACCGATTTCTCCAAACAAAAAAATTCACTCCAATAAATAATCCCGGCCTAAACCCCGGGGACCTCTAGCACTCGAGTCGGACACCATATCTGGAGCCCACTCAGCCCCCTATCTATCTTATTGCATTGTTTGTACCCTTTCCTTTCAAAAAGCCATACTTATCTTCCCCAAATTTTCCCATTTTCACAGCTTTTTTTTGGCCATATTTTGCCATTTATAAAAATGATCTTCCCTTATATCTGTCGTCGTCCTGCGATCTATTTGCAGACGACTGCACAGTATATACAAACGCTTTTGATTGTAATGTGCTAGAATTATCCTTGCAGCAGCAACTAAATAGTGTAGTTAACTGGAGTGATGCAAACCGCATGCAAATTAAAATTTCTAAAACAAAATCTATGTTAATAGGAACCAGGCGAAGACTTCACACGCTAAACTAGCAGAAAAATCTACAGCTGCACATAGGTAGCACACCTATAGAAAGTGTAACCGAGCACAAGGCACTTTGGGCTTATCATTGATCAAAATCTGACCTTTATCTCCCATGTTCTTTCTCTCGTTAAACAAATAGCCAAAAAAAGTATACCAACTTGCCAAAATTAGAAATTTCTTTGACGAAAGCACAAGAAAGATTTCTATACTTCCCATATACAAAAACATATTGATTATTGCTCCACAATTTTGGGATGGATGCTCCAAAACAATAACAAAACGCCTTTATTCATTCCAGAAATGGGGAGTACGTTTAAATTTAAAGGTGAAAAGCTTTCCGACAATTCTAACCTACATAAAAGTCTTCGGTTAATTTCCACTCCACAAACGCCTACTTTTTTAAAAAAGGGTAAACTAGTTCATAAAATCCTATTTCAAAATGCTCCAAGCTACCTTTGGCCATTGTTTAAATATAAAGCAAGACATAGCGAAGGTAAATATACTTCATGTCCCTAAACCCAGGTATACTTATATAAAACAAACTTAGCATACTCTGCCGCTCAGTTGTGGAACAATCTTCCACAAGAAATCAAAGACACCACCAATCATTATACATACATTCGCAACCTGTCTGAACACTACCTCAGTACAGACTACATTTCCCCATAAAACAAAAACAACAAAAAGACAAATAATAATGGTAAATTATCTCAAACGACAACTAGCCAAAAAACATTTCCCATATGTTATGGCACGTTACACCTTCCTTAGGTATTTATAATGCCCATGTTAAGACATTGCCTCAGTGAGTCATTGTTTACTGTATTATTATTTTCATGCGTTTTTAATGCTTATTGTTCTTTTGTTGTCAAAGATTTGCTTCATAAGTGATGTTGAATGAAAGAATGTATGAGGAAATAGAAAGAAAGGGCAGAATGTGAGACGGGCCTGCGTGCCCAAGTCTTAACCCTTTGAAAAAAAAGATTTTCGTTCGTTCATAACCCCCCTCAACTATCGAACACTTTTTTAATCTTTGGCAGGGAGTGCCTCAAACATGTTAGCCGTGTCTAGATGTAAGCTGGATGTTTATCAGTCGGCAGGTTGCCGATTAACATTTAGATGTAAACAGAAAACACGTGGAAGCCGGTATACCGGCTCGTAGGGTCTCTGATAAAGGTACGTCAGGCCAGTATACCGGCGCGTGGGGTCCAAAGGGGTAAGAAATTTAAATCTTTAATTAATTAGAAGCCTGTAATTTGTTTTGGGCAACTATGGCTGTTTTACATCACATGAAAAAAGAAAGTTATTAGACATTGGAAAATACAATATGCAATCTTATGCAAATAACTGAATGAGCGTGAGACAGAAACAACTGACCTTGTATTTCTTCACCATCAACTGTGTGTATATAGTTACCTGACAATCTATTTTAGTCTTTCCCTTTCTATCCTTTTATAGAGCTACCCGACAATCTATTTTTGTCTTTCCTCTTCTACATTGTGTATAGAGCTACCTGACAGTCTCATTTAGGCTTCTCTCTTCTACATTGTGTATAGAGCTACCTGACAGTCTCATTTAGGCTTCTCTCTTCTACAACGAATGAGCGTGAAACAGCAATGACTGACCTTAAAAGAAGTTCTATTGATGTCCTCTTTATCCCGCTCTCCAAACAATTCTACCACTGACTCTATACATCTCTTGGCTGTCTCATTCACGTCAGTGCAGTCCATTGACCGTTGCAAACAAGAAATTGTTATTAAGCAAAACGATTCCCTTAAAACGACTACTAAAAAAAAGGAAATACTTGGCATACAATCGATTCAAGGATTTCAGACAAGCTAGTGTGAATAATACAACGGTTAAGTATGTTGCATTTCATTTTCAGGACTTAGCAGTCAGCCCCGCATTGTTGGATTTCTTTTGATTTGTTGGGTACGTTATGTTCGGTACTTTGCACTTGCTTTCTAAACATCCGGCACTCATACCATTGTAGGAAAATCAACGCAAGGCAGTCTGCTGCCAAATCGCCTTCAGTTGTGTTTCGGGGCGTGGCATACGGGTTTACAAAATTTCGTCTGTAAAGCCTTCGCCACAGAGCCGGATTAGACATGACTTCAGCACACGCTACACCTTTGCAACATGACTTCAGCACAACGCTACAACTTAGCGACATGACTTCAGCACAACGATACAACTTTGGACATGACTTCAGCATAACGCTACAACTTAGCGACATGACTTCAGCACAACGCTACAACTTAGCGACATGACTTCAGCACAACGCTACATTTTTGCGACATGACCCTTTAGCACAACGCTACAAATTGGCGACATGACTTCAGCACAAGGCTACAACTTGGCGACATGACTTCAGCACAAGACTAAAACATGGCTACATGACTTCAGAACAACGTTACAACTTGGCGACATGACTTCAGCACAACGCTACAACTTCGAGACATGACTTCAGCACAACGCTACAACTTCGAGACATGACTTCAGCACAACGCTACAACTTGGCGACATGACTTCAGCACAACGCTACAACTTCGCGACATGACTTCAGCACATGGCTACAAGTTCGCGACATGACTTCAGCACAACGCTACAACTTGGGACATGACTTCAGCACAAGGCTACAAATTGGCGACATGACTTCAGCACAACGCTACAACTTGGAGACATGACTTCAGCACAACACTATAACTTCGCGACATGACTACAGCACAACGCAACAACTTGGCGACATGACTTCAGCACAAGGCTACAACTTCTCGACATGACTTAAGCACAAAGCTACAACTTGGCGACATGACTTCAGCACAAGGCTACAACTTCTCGACATGACTTAAGCACAACGCTACAACTTGGCGACATGACTTCAGCACAAGGCTACAACTTCTCGACATGATTTAAGCACAACGCTACAAAATTGGCGACATGACTTCAGCCCCAAGGCTACAACTTCTCGACATGACTTAAGCACAACGCTACAACTCGTAGATAAACTAAGAAGTATAATCAGACTGACTAGGATACCATCTAACAATATACCACAACAAGCAATCATGTACAGACCAGATGGAAGCAGAGGAAGAGGCCGACCACGTAAAAGATGGACTCGGGGGATAACAGAGTCCATGGGAATATCGATACATGAAGCCCATACACGGGCACTCTCCCTCTGTTTATACGTTACGTCAACTCCGCTAGACACAAGAGGAACAAGATGAGAAGAAGAAAAAAATGAATAAGAAGAAGAAGAACGCCACAACATGGTGACAAACCTGAGTAACCCCCACCAGCATTTCCAAAGCACGTGTAATTATAGCCCCAAAAAAGAGAGGATGTAAAGCGTCCATATCTTTCTTAATCAGTCACCCCTGAGATCACGCGCCGCCGGGACAGGTCGATAACCCCCCAATTCAGACGAAAGAATACAGGGGAGACAGCTGCAGTTAATTCTCAGCTGCTGCACACAAAACAAGTGGGTTTTTGTGTATTTGTCAATTGTAGCGCTTGCGGGGAACTCTTTTCTGGAACTGTCCACGCGTCTGGGAATGTTTGCCCAAGGAGGTCGCTAGCGGCGGGGATTGGTGTTTGTGGTGTGCTGTTCTCAGATTTCAAGGACAAGAATCCTCTCGTGGGGACAAGTATGACAGAAACACTGGCAGTAGATAAATATATAAAAGGGAATTAACACAAGCAAAGATCAACAGACAGTCAAGGAATTAGATGAAGGGCAAGAATGCAAATTTGCTACACTGATGGATGAGTCAGTCTGAGATGATCTGATACAGTCATGAGTACACAAACATATGTTTTAAGATATTAGATCAACAGATTGGGATGATTGAGGAGTATAAAGATGAACATATAGTCACGGATAGACATGATGTGAAGATATTAGATCAACAGATAGCACTGATTGAGGAGTATAAAGATGAACATATAGTCACGGATAGACATGATGTGGGAAAATATTAGATCAACAGATAGCACTGATTGAGGAGTATAAAGATGAACATAAAAGTCACAGATAGACATGATTTAAGATATTAGATCAACAGATAGCACTGATTGAGGAGTATAAAGATGAACATATAGTCACGGATAGCAGATGTGAAGATATTTGATCAACAAATAACACTGATTGAGGAGTATAAAGATGAACATATAGTCACGGATAGACATGATGTGAAGATATTAGATCAACAGATAGCACTGATTGAGGGGGTATAAAGATGAAAATATAGTCACGGGTAGACATGATGTGAAGATATTAGATCAACAGATAGCATGTTGAGTAATCTGCTAAACGACAGGGAACGCCGGCCGTCTAGTTTGACGGGGGTTCTCCCAAAAAACGCAGAAGTAAATACTTTTCAGACATTTGAATGGTTTTTTGGGAAGCTCTGTGGCAGGTCTTGAGAAGAACTTCCCCAAAGAGTGACGTGTGTCAAGGTAACCCGGGGAAGGGACTAGGGATTATAGTCCAACCGAATGTTGCCGTGAAATAGATGTCTGATTCTTTTAAAGTATTTGCAGTATCAAGATTTAAATGTGTTATCAGGAACTCAGTAACATTTAGTAGCCAT
>JACEFZ010014954.1:355000-467500 GCA_014155875.1 Cepaea nemoralis | reverse complement strand
GAGGAAAGACCAAACAAGACGGTAAGGTATCTTTACATCTCAATGTAGAAGATAAAAAACTAACATATACTGCAATGTAGATCTATAGCCAGTGTGGAAGAGGAAAACCTAAACAAGACTGTAAGGTACCTCTACACCCCAGGGTAGAAGAGAAAAGACTAAAGTGTACTGCAATGTAGCTCTATAGCTAGTGAAGAAGAAGAAAAACTAAACAAGACTGTAAGGTACCTCTACACTCCAGGGTTGGAGTGGAAGGCTCTACAAGACTCATTCATATGTCACTCTATTCCCCATGATTGGAACAGAGTGGGTATTTATAAACTGCATCTGTCTCAACATGCACACGTGCTCGTAGGTAAAAGAATTAAAACGCAGGGTTGTAAATGTCCAATAATCAGTGATAAGGTAGGTCAGGTTTCGCCAATATACGGTACGTCTGCCAGGCGTGGCCTGTGGAACATTTGTCAGCAGCATGCTGAGTGACGTTAAATGCAGTATATGATTTCGTTAACCCTTTGAACCCTGCCAGTACCCAGGGGCAAATATTCTGTATCCTGGGGTTCCCGGGTCATTACCCATTTGTTTTTGTTTTTTGTGTGAAAAAGGCATTATTTCGGGGGGAAAAAACATCATTGGTGAACAACTGTAACAAGCTACGTGGAGGGTCCCAAATAGCCCTATCACAATATTTCAAAATTATTCTCTTTATAGCCCTGGCTGGGATAGGTCTTTACCTGCCAACCCTCCTCCGTTTTCCCCGGACTCACTGTCACTCTTTCTTTCGACCTAAGGACCTATTTCCTGCCGTGTTCTTCTGGCTGATCCATATATATAACACAGTGATCGTTGGAATAAACTAAAACTTGATTTATTAAATCAATACAGGACAGCACAGAAAAAACATCAAGGCAGTTAACACAGAAAGTTCTAAACAGACACAACACAGATAAAGTTCAGGCACATGGCCTCAAGTAGCCATAGTCACAGACCCAGCTTCATAAACTGTCCGATCTGTCCACATACATCTCACCAAGTGTGCCGGAATCTCCTTCCTTCCCGGTACTTGGGTGTAAGTTCAACAGGCTTCTGTAGAATCAAATCCACTGGTTTTTGAGGACTTCCATTGACTTATGGTTTCCCATAATGGGAATTGTTCATGGAATTAACATAGATAGGTGTCTTTCAATGTCCGGTACAAAATGGGTATGCCGGATAATCATGCGTAGACTCAACCTAGAATTCGACTGCTCTCGGGCCTATGTCACTGAAAGGACCCGAGATGCACCATTACTGCAAATTGTCATTTTCTCATGGTATGCAGGATAATCATGCGTAGACTCAGCCCAGAATTCAACTGTTCTCGGGCCTATGTCATTTCCTCAAGATATGCCCTTGCCTCTCTCTCAGAGTTAGGCACACCATGTGTGATATGGCTAATACATTGACCTGGCTTCATCAGACGTATTTGGCTCTAGCACAGAAGCTGTGTGGATACTGTCCAATTTAGTCACGTCCAACAAAAGAGGACCCTGGAGATGACAAACAATATTGAGCGACTGGGTTGACTCATGCTTCACACAATCCTGAGGACCAATAGGGTCTCAGTTACTACATTTGACATATAGGATCTTTACCCAATGCATTATATACCATACCCGAATGAATGGGCCTGACCTGTCAGGTAGCCCCTGGATTGGCTACGTCCGGGCTTGAGTCGACCTCCAGCTGGTAGATGTCAGGTTGTCCACCCTAGGAACGTTTTGTCTACAAGACACACTTTCCACACTCATACCAAGCCTTTATTATTATTGGGCACATTCATTTCCATGCTTTCCTCTCACTTGCAAACCATGCCTTTCTCGCCACCAAGATCTTGTGGTGTGGTGCGCCCAGTAATCTGTGTGTTTCTCCCCGTTAAGTGGGGTTATATGGCACACCGTGTAGTTCCCCATTCAAAGAAGATACTACCCCTCCCGGCCGCCGCTCTCGACTGAGCTGTCGCCCCAATGTACCGGCATTGCCCTGCACAAGCCATAGTGTAGATGAGTTCAGGTTCTCTCAGTGAGATAGAGGAGTCCATTATCCTCCCGACATCATCCTATCGAGTGACAGACGAAAGAGATAGTCCTGTGGCTAGCCTCCCCTGGCTCAAGAAGATAGATCATAGATTACCATAGCTATCCAATGGTGATATTTCACAGAAAGATGACAATATGCCCAATTCAAGCCGTAGAAAGAAAGATAGCAACAGCTCATCTGACGCCAAGAACAAATGAAATCCTCTGTGGAGATATATTGTTCCGATTCACTTCCCCGGCTATGCCAAGAACAAAACACCTAGTTAGATTGCCAACGGCCAACCAACTCTTCATTTGTTATGATTGGCTTTTCGCCAAGTCATCCTCCCCCTCGAGACAAAATACATTTATAAGTCCAGGTCGGGCTGGACCACCCACAACTCAAGTATTACCTTTCCACTACCTCAGTAGTCTGTTGCACCTCTGTCGTAATCTTTAAATCACTTGACATGCTGCAACTATCAAACGGTAGGTGTTGGCACGGCCATCAATTGACCAGCAGCTGCACCAGTGCACATTTGACGCAAGGCGCTCCATCGGGTCTACCCGAAAGGAAAGACAAATATATACTCGCTCCATGTAAAGATTGTGGTATGAAGATAACCCAAAGAACCATCTTTCATGGAGAATTGAGCAAACAAGAGAACTGAGAGTTTCCGAAAGCCGTTTCCCCCTGTTTACCCAAAATAAAAGAATGCATAAGGACATGGGCCACTGGCGTTTCGCTACTACAACAAGAAAGAAAGGAAATGTTTCTAAGTGAGAAAAAAATGTTTCTAAGCGATTAAAAACAAAAAAATTCATATTTATGCAATTTTGGGGAAATTGTAAATTTGCCATCGTTTTTACCGATTTCTCCAAACAAAAAAATTCACTCCAATAAATAATCCCGGCCTGAACCCGGGACCTCTAGCACTCGAGTCGGACACCATATCTGGAGCCCACTCAGCCCCCTATCTATCTTATTGCATTGTTTGTACCCTTTCCTTTCACAAAGCCATACTTATCTTCACCAATTTCCATTTTCACAGCTTATTTTGGCCATATTTTGCCATTTATATAAATGATCTTCCCTTATATCTGTCGTCGTCCTGCGATCTATTTGCAGACGACTGCACAGTATATACAAACGCTTTTGATTGTAATGTGCTAGAATTATCCTTGCAGCAGCAACTAAATAGTGTAGTTAACTGGAGTGATGCAAACCGCATGCAAATTAACATTTCTAAAACAAAATCTATGTTAATAGGAACCAGGCGAAGACTTCACACGCTAAACTAGCAGAGAACTCTACAGCTGCACATAGGTAGCACACCTATAGAAAGTGTAACCGAGCACAAGGCACTGGGTCTTATCATTGATCAAAATCTGACCTTTATCTCCCATGTTCATTGCTCTCGTTAAACAAATAGCCAAAAACAGTATACCAACTTGCCAAAATTAGAAATTTCTTTGACGAAAGCACAAGAAAGATATTCTATACTTCCCATATACAAACACATATTGATTATTGCTCCACAATATGGGATGGATGCTCCAAAACAATAACAAAACGCCTTTATTCATTCCAGAAATGGGCAGTACGTTTAATTAATGGTGAAAAGCTTTCCGACAATTCTAACCTACATAAACGTCTTCGGTTAATGCCACTCCACAAACGCCTACTTTTTAAAAAGGCTAAACTAGTTCATAAAATCCTATTTCAAAATGCTCCAAGCTACCTTTGGCCATTGTTTAAATATAACGCAAGACATAGCGAAGGACTAAATATACTTCATGTCCCTAAACCTAGGATATACTTATATAAAACAAACTTAGCATACTCTGCCGCTCAGTTGTGGAACAATCTTCCACAAGAAATCAAAGACAACACCAGTCATTATACATACATTCGCAACCTGTCTGAACACTACCTCAGTACAGACTACATTCCCCCATAAACAAAAACAAAACAAAAAAGACAATAATTATGGTAAATTATCTCAAACGACAACTAGTCAAAAAACATTCCCATATGTATGGCACGTTACACCTTCCTTAGGTATTTATAATGCCCATGTTAAACATTGACTCAGTGAGTCATTTGTTACTGATTATTTTTCATGCGTTTTAATGCTTATTGTTCTATTGTTGTCAAAAATTTGCTTTATAAGTGATGTTGAATGAAAGAATGTATGAGAGGAAATAGAGAAGTAGGGCAGAATGTCAGACGGGCCTGCGTGCCCAATTGTTAACCCTTTGAAAAGAAAGATTTTCGTTCGTTCATAACCCCCGTCAACTATCGAACACTTTTTTAATCTTTGGCAGGAGAGTGACCTCAAACATGTTAGCCGTGTCTAGATGTAAGCTGGATGTTTATCAGTCGGCAGGTTGCCGATTAACATTTAGATGTAAACAGAAAACACGTGGAAGCCGGTATACCGGCTCGTAGGGTCTCTGATAAAGGTACGTCAGGCCAGTATACCGGCGCGTGGGGTCCAAAGGGGTAAGAAATTTAAATCTTTAATTAATTAGAAGCCTGTAATTTGTTTTGACAACTATGGCTGTTTTACATCACATGAAAACGAAAGTTATTAGACATTGGAACTACAATATGCAATCTTATGCAAATAACTGAATGAGCGTGAGACAGAAACAACTGACCTTGTATTTCTTCACCATCAACTGTGTGTATATAGTTACCTGACAATCTATTTTAGTCTTTCCCTTTCTATCCTTTTATAGAGCTACCTGACAATCTATTTTAGTCTTTCCTCTTCTACATTGTGTATAGAGCTACCTGACAGTCTCATTTAGGCTTCTCTCTTCTACATTGTGTATAGAGCTACCTGACAGTCTCATTTAGGCTTCTCTCTTCTACAACGAATGAGCGTGAAACAGCAATGACTGACCTTAACGAAGTTCTATTGATGTCCTCTTTATCCCGCTCTCCAAACAATTCTACCACTGACTCTATACATCTCTTGGCTGTCTCATTCACGTCAGTGCAGTCCATTGACCGTTGCAAACAAGAAATTGTTATTAAGCAATACGATTCCCTTAAAACGACTACTAAAAAATGGAAATACTTGGCATACAATCGATTCAAGGATTTCAGACAAGCTAGTGTGAATAATACAACGGTTAAGTATGTTGCATTTCATTTACAGGACTTAGCAGTCAGCCCCAGCATTGTTGGATTTCTTTTGATTTGTTGGGTACGTTATGTTCGGTACTTTGCACTTGCTTTCTAAACATCCGGCACTCATACCATTGTAGGAAAATCAACGCAAGGCAGTCTGCTGCCAAATCGCCTTCAGTTGTGTTTCGGACGTGGCATACGGGTTTACGAAATTGCGTCTGTAAAGCCTTCGCCACAGAGCCGGATTAGACATGACTTCAGCACACGCTACACCTTAGCAACATGACTTCAGCACAACGCTACAACTTAGCGACATGACTTCAGCACAACGATACAACTTTGCGACATGACTTCAGCATAACGCTACAACTTAGCGACATGACTTCAGCACAACGCTACAACTTAGCGACATGACTTCAGCACAACGCTACATTTTAGCGACATGACTTCAGCACAACGCTACAAATTGGCGACATGACTTCAGCACAAGGCTACAACTTGGCGACATGACTTCAGCACAAGACTAAAACATGGCTACATGACTTCAGAACAACGTTACAACTTGGCGACATGACTTCAGCACAACGCTACAACTTCGAGACATGACTTCAGCACAACGCTACAACTTCGAGACATGACTTCAGCACAACGCTACAACTTGGCGACATGACTTCAGCACAACGCTACAACTTCGCGACATGACTTCAGCACATGGCTACAAGTTCGCGACATGACTTCAGCACAACGCTACAACTTGGCGACATGACTTCAGCACAAGGCTACAACTTGGCGACATGACTTCAGCACAACGCTACAACTTGGAGACATGACTTCAGCACAACACTATAACTTCGCGACATGACTACAGCACAACGCAACAACTTGGCGACATGACTTCAGCACAAGGCTACAACTTCTCGACATGACTTAAGCACAACGCTACAACTTGGCGACATGACTTCAGCACAAGGCTACAACTTCTCGACATGACTTAAGCACAACGCTACAACTTGGCGACATGACTTCAGCACAAGGCTACAACTTCTCGACATGATTTAAGCACAACGCTACAACTTGGCGACATGACTTCAGCACAAGGCTACAACTTCTCGACATGACTTAAGCACAACGCTACAACTCGTAGATAAACTAAGAAGTATAATCAGACTGACTAGGATACCATCTAACAATATACCACAACAAGCAATCATGTACAGACCAGATGGAAGCAGAGGAAGAGGCCGACCACGTAAACGATGGACTCGGGGGATAACAGAGTCCATGGGAATATCGATACATGAAGCCCATACACGGGCACTCTCCCTCTGTTTATACGTTACGTCAACTCCGCTAGACACAAGAGGAACAAGATGAGAAGAAGAAAAAACTGAATAAGAAGAAGAAGAACGCCACAACATGGTGACAATCCTGAGTAACCACAGCCAGCATTTCCAAAGCACGTGTAATTATAGCCCCAAAAAAGAGAGGATGTAAAGCGTCCATATCTTTCTTAATCAGTCACCCCTGAGATCACGCGCCGCCGGGACAGGTCGATAACCCTCCAATTCAGACGAAAGATATACAGGGGAGACAGCTGCAGTTAATTCTCAGCTGCTGCACACAACACAAGTGGGTTTTTGTGTATTTGTCAATTGTAGCGCTTGCGGGGAACTCTTTACTGGAACTGTCCACGCGTCTGGGAATGTTTGCCCAAGGAGGTCGCTAGCGGCGGGGATTGGTGTTTGTGGTGTGCTGTTCTCAGATTTCAAGGACAAGAATCCTCTCGTGGGGACAAGTATGACAGAAACACTGGCAGTAGATAAATATATAAGAGGGAATTAACACAAGCAAAGATCAACAGACAGTCAAGGAATTAGATGAAGGGCAAGAATGCACATTTGCTACACTGATGGATGAGTCAGTCTGAGATGATCTGATACAGTCATGAGTACACAAACATGTTGTGAAGATATTAGATCAACAGATAGCACTGATTGAGGAGTATAGAGATGAACATATAGTCACGGATAGACATGATGTGAAGATATTAGATCAACAGATAGCACTGATTGAGGAGTATAAAGATGAACATATAGTCACGGATAGACATGATGTGAAGATATTAGATCAACAGATAGCACTGATTGAGGAGTATAAAGATGAACATATAGTCACAGATAGACATGATGTGAAGATATTAGATCAACAGATAGCACTGATTGAGGAGTATAAAGATGAACATATAGTCAATGGATAGACATGATGTGAAGATATAGATCAACAGATAAGCACTGATTGAGGAGTATAAAGATGAACATATAGTCACTGATAGACATGATGTGAAGATATTAGATCAACAGATAGCACTGATTGAGGAGTATAAAGATGAACATATAGTCACGGATAGACATGATGTGAAGATATTAGATCAACAGATAGCACTGATTGAGGAGTATAAAGATGAACATATAGTCACAGATAGACATGATGTGATGATATTAGATCAACAGATAGCACTGATTGAGGAGTATAAAGATGAACATATAGTCACGGATAGACAGATATGTTGTGAACATATTAGATCAACAGATAGCACTGATTGAGGAGTATAAAGATGAACATATAGTCACGGATAGACAGATATGTTGTGAACATATTAGATCAACAGATAGCACTGATTGAGGAGTATAAAGATGAACATATAGTCACGGATAGACAGATATGTTGTGAACATATTAGATCAACAGATAGCACTGATTGAGGAGTATAAAGATGAACATATAGTCACGGATAGACAGATATGTTGTGAACATATTAGATCAACAGATAGCACTGATTGAGGAGTATAAAGATGAACATATAGTCACGGATAGACAGATATGTTGTGAACATATTAGATCAACAGATAGCACTGATTGAGGAGTATAAAGATGAACATATAGTCACGGATAGACAGATATGTTGTGAACATATTAGATCAACAGATAGCACTGATTGAGGAGTATAAAGATGAACATATAGTCACGGATAGACAGATATGTTGTGAACATATTAGATCAACAGATAGCACTGATTGAGGAGTATAAAGATGAACATATATTCACGGATAGACAGATATGTTGTGAACATATTAGATCAACAGATAGCACTGATTGAGGAGTATAAAGATGAACATATAGTCACGGATAGACAGATATGTTGTGAACATATTAGATCAACAGATAGCACTGATTGAGGAGTATAAAGATGAACATATAGTCACGGATAGACAGATATGTTGTGAACATATTAGATCAACAGATAGCACTGATTGAGGAGTATAAAGATGAACATATAGTCACGGATAGACAGATATGTTGTGAACATATTAGATCAACAGATAGCACTGATTGAGGAGTATAAAGATGAACATATAGTCACGGATAGACAGATATGTTGTGAACATATTAGATCAACAGATAGCACTGATTGAGGAGTATAAAGATGAACATATAGTCACGGATAGACAGATATGTTGTGAACATATTAGATCAACAGATAGCACTGATTGAGGAGTATAAAGATGAACATATAGTCACGGATAGACAGATATGTTGTGAACATATTAGATCAACAGATAGCACTGATTAGGAGTATAAAGATGAACATATAGTCACGGATAGACAGATATGTTGTGAACATATTAGATCAACAGATAGCACTGATTAGGAGTATAAAGATGAACATATAGTCACGGATAGACAGATATGTTGTGAACATATTAGATCAACAGATAGCACTGATTGAGGAGTATAAGATGAACATATAGTCACGGATAGACAGATATGTTGTGAACATATTAGATCAACAGATAGCACTGATTGAGGAGTATAAAGATGAACATATAGTCACGGATAGACAGATATGTTGTGAACATATTAGATCAACAGATAGCACTGATTGAGGAGTATAAGATGAACATATAGTCACGGATAGACAGATATGTTGTGAACATATTAGATCAACAGATAGCACTGATTGAGGAGTATAAAGATGAACATATAGTCACGGATAGACAGATATGTGTGAACATATTAGATCAACAGATAGCACTGATTGAGGAGTATAAAGATGAACATATAGTCACGGATAGGACAGATTATGTTGTGAACATATTAGATCAACAGATAGCACTGATTGAGGAGTATAAAGATGAACATATAGTCACGGATAGACAGATATGTTGTGAACATATTAATCAACAGATAGCACTGATTGAGGAGTATAAAGATGAACATATAGTCACGGATAGACAGATATGTTGTGAACATATTAGATCAACAGATAGCACTGATTGAGGAGTATAAAGATGAACATATAGTCACGGATAGACAGATATGTTGTGAACATATTAGATCAACAGATAGCACTGATTGAGGAGTATAAAGATGAACATATAGTCACGGATAGACAGATATGTTGTGAACATATTAGATCAACAGATAGCACTGATTGAGGAGTATAAAGATGAACATATAGTCACGGATAGACAGATATGTTGTGAACATATTAGATCAACAGATAGCACTGATTGAGGAGTATAAAGATGAACATATAGTCACGGATAGACAGATATGTTGTGAACATATTAGATCAACAGATAGCACTGATTGAGGAGTATAAAGATGAACATATAGTCACGGATAGACAGATATGTTGTGAACATATTAGATCAACAGATAGCACTGATTGAGGAGTATAAAGATGAACATATAGTCACGGATAGACAGATATGTTGTGAACATATTAGATCAACAGATAGCACTGATTAAGGAGTATAAAGATGAACATATAGTCACGGATAGACAGATATGTTGTGAACATATTAGATCAACAGATAGCACTGATTAAGGAGTATAAAGATGAACATATAGTCACGGATAGACAGATATGTTGTGAACATATTAGATCAACAGATAGCACTGATTGAGGAGTATAAAGATGAACATATAGTCACGGATAGACAGATATGTTGTGAACATATTAGATCAACAGATAGCACTGATGAGGAGTATAAAGATGAACATATAGTCACGGATAGACAGATATGTTGTGAACATATTAGATCAACAGATAGCACTGATTGAGGAGTATAAAGATGAACATATAGTCACGGATAGAGAGATATGTTGTGAACATATTAGATCAACAGATAGCACTGATTGAGGAGTATAAAGATGAACATATAGTCACGGATAGACAGATATGTTTGTGAACATATTAGATCAACAGATAGTCACTGATTGAGGAGTATAAAGATGAACATATAGTCACGGATAGACAGATATGTTGTGAAAATATTAGATCAACAGATAGCACTGATTGAGGAGTATAAAGATGAACATATAGTCACGGATAGACAGATTATGTTGTGAAACATATTAGATCAACAGATCAGCACTGATTGAGGAGTATAAGATGAACATATAGTCACGGATAGACAGATATGTTGTGAACATATTAGATCAACAGATAGCACTGATTGAGGAGTATAAAGATGAACATATAGTCACGGGTAGACAGATATGTTGTGAACATATTAGATCAACAGATAGCACTGATTGAGGAGTATAAAGATGAACATATAGTCACGGATAGACAGATATGTTGTGAACATATTAGATCAACAGATAGCACTGATTGAGGAGTATAAAGATGAACATATAGTCACGGATAGACAGATATGTTGTGAACATATTAGATCAACAGATAGCACTGATTGGAGTATAAAGATGAAATTAGTCACGGATAGACAGATTTTTGGGAAACATATTAGATCAACGGTACACTTATTAAGAAAAAATGAAATTGTCCATGGATTTTTTTTTTAGCATAGCTTTTTAAGGATTTTTAACAACAGTAGAAATTTTTCACTTAGTTGATCCTTGGAAGATTACCGTCAGTAGTTTCCCATTTTTCAGGGCCGGTAGTATTGCAAGTCACGAGCGGTTGAACCGCCCACTTGCCCGAGAGATTGTGTATAAGGGATTTAAGAAAAATTTGTAACCCCCAAGCCAGAGGAACGGATTAGGTTTAGTCTGCCTGAAATGTTGGAAATTGACAAGTTTGTCCTTATGAAAAAAAAAATGACACTTATTTTTTTTTTTAGGATTGAAAAAATGGTCCAGTGACAGCTGAGTAAAATCTAGATAATAGATGCATGTTGACGGGGGAAAAATCTGACAAAATGGGCAACAGCCTCACTATTAAATCTGTGATAATTGAAAGAGAAGGTAACAACAGCAAGAAGACATGATTGTGATTTGATAATAGATAGCTAATTGAGGGTAAAGATGAAAAAATTCACAGATAGACAGACATGATGTGAATATTGATCAATAATAGCATGATTGAGGATGAGAGATAACTAATTCAGAAAACAACATGAGTTTATATTAATAAATAGATAGCACAAATTGGGGATAAAGTGAACATACATTCACAGATAGACAGACATGATGTGATTATATTAGATCAATAGATAGCACTAATTGAGGAGTAGAGAGATGAACATACAGTCTTGGATAGACAGAGATGATGTGAATATATTAGATTAGCAGAAATAGACAGCTAGACTGAGGTGAGTTGGGCTAAGAACCGATATCACTGCACCAGGCTACCCCCAAGGGGGGAAGATTTTCCATCACTACGATTGAAATTATTTTGGGTTTTCCCTCTCAATTTTCAGCTAGACTGAGCCATGGGTGAATGGAATTTTGCAGGAACAGAGGGAAAGGTTAAACCCGGGTTGAGGGGCCGGGCGGGAAAAAGACAGACAAATATCCCTTGGATAGACTATAAAATGTGAGGAAGAGGGATGGAGGGGCATGGGGATGGAGGGGGGCGGTTGTTAGATGACGGGCACCAAAAAAAAAATATAGAAATGTGTGGACGGTCGGACATATTGATTGATAGATGGACAAGTGGACTGTTTTGTAGACAGACATACATGCAGACAGACAGACATACACATAGACATGTATGGAGGGACGGTTGGATGTACAGATGGATGGTTCTGGGTACTGGGTTGACATTCTTCTGTGTGGTCGGTTGGCCTTTTTCTGTGTATTTGATTGACATTATTCTGCGGATTGGGGAGGCAACTGTTGTCAATGACATATCTAATACGGTAAAGAAATCATGACATGACCAGCGCAGGTCTAATCACAGCCAGTCCGTCTGTCCTGTCGTGAACCATGACCTGGTGACCTACTAGCATTACTGCTCTCAGATGTGAAGGTCCAGTCATCACCTTGCACCCACTGTGGCGTCCAGGGCTTGGAGGGGAAAGGAGCTCCCTTATGCTGATTTTCTTCAGCTTTACTCTTCTCATGACATGGCCAACGAATGTGGATTGTCTTCCACTAATGCAAGAAACCGGTTATATTTGTGAGTTGGCGTTTTTCAAGATGGCTCCATTGTTCTTTCCATCCGTCCAAGGTGTTCATATTATTCTTCTATAATACTACAGCTCAACAGGACATTGTCCATTACTCGCTTTGCCCATTACGTGTGTTGGCACAATATAGCTTTTAAGACATCTAAGAACGATCTGAATTGATACAATACGTCATAGATGATGAGAAAGACATCAGAGAGGGTGGCGGAAGGGGCAGGGGCAGTAGCGAACAGACAAACAGACAGAAAAAGAAACCCTAGCTTATAACTATGGGATATTTTAGGACCAGCTGGATATATAAAGCTTATACAAATAGTGATTGCTTTTAAACGAATTGTAATTCCATTAATCAGAATAAGGGCAAAACATGAAAAGTAAATAGACAGACATTGTTGGAAACGAACAATGTTAGTTTACACAACAATACTAATGACACTAATGGAATGTAAAAAAACAAGACGCCTGTTTATAAATGGATTCACTTCTGTAATGATAACACTATTTTAGTCATTGTTGTGTCTTGTCTGTTGTGCCTTGTCTGTTGTGTCTTTATTTGTTGTGTTGTGTTTGTTGTTTTGTGTTTGTTGTGTTGTGTTTGTTGTGTCCTATTCGGTTCGTTGTGTTTTATGTGTAGTGTTGTGGTTGTTGCGTTGTGTTTGTTGTACTGTATTTGTTGTGTTGTGTTTGTTGTGTTGTGTTTGTTGTGTTGTGTTTGTTGTGTTATGTTTGTTGTTTTGTGTTTGTTGTGTTATGTTTGTTGTGTTGTGTTTGTTGTGATGTGTTGTTGTGATGTGTTTGTTGTGATGTGTTTGTTGTGATATATTTGTTGTGCTGTGTTTGTTGTGATGTGTTTGTTGTGTTATGTTTGGTGTGTTGTGTTTGTTATGATGTGTTTGTTGTGCTGTGTTTGTTGTGATGTGTTTGTTGTGTTATGTTTGTTGTGATGTGTTTGTAGTGTTATGTTTGTTGTGTTATGTTTGTTGTGTTGTGTTTGTTGTGATGTGTTTGTTGTCCTGTGTTTGTTGTGATGTGTTTGTTGTGTTGTGTTTGGTGTGTTGTATTTGTTGTGCTGTGTTTGTTGTGCTGTGTTTGTTGTGATGTGTTTGTTGTGATGTGTTTGTTGTGATGTGTTTGTTGTGATTTGTTTGTTGTGATGTGTTTGTTGTGATGTGTTTGCTGTGATGTTTTTGTTGTGCTGTGTTTGTTGTGATGTGATTGGTGTGTTGTGTTTGGTGTGTTGTGTTTGTTGTGATGTGTTTGCTGTGTTGTGTTTGGTGTGTTGTGTTTGTTGTGATGTGTTTGTTGTGCTGTGTTTGTTGTGATGTGTTTTTTTGTGTTTGGTGTGTTGTGTTTGTTGTGCTGTGTTTGTTGTGATGTGTTTGTTGTGATGTGTTTGTTATGATGTGATTGTTGTGTTGTGTTTGGTGTGTTGTGTTTGTTGTGATGTGTTTGTTGTGCTGTGTTTGTTGTGCTGTGTTTGTTGTGATGTGTTTGTTGTGCTGTGTTTGTTGTGATGTGTTTGTTGTGATGTGTTTGTTGTGTTGTGTTTGGTGTGTTGTGTTTGTTGTGATGTGTTTGTTGTGTTATGTTTGGTGTGTTGTGTTTGTTGTGATGTGTTTGTTGTGTTGTGTTTGGTGTGTTGTGTTTGTTGTGATGTGTTTATTGTGTTGTGTTTGGTGTGTAGTGTTGTTGTGATGTGTTTATTGTGTTGTGTTTGGTGTGTTGTGTTTGTTGTGATGTGTTTGTTGTGTTGTGTTTGTGTGTTTATGTTTGTTGTGATGTGTTTGTTGTGTTGTGTTTGGTGGGTTGTGTTTGTTGTGTCCTGTCTGTTGTGTCTAGTTTGGTTTGTTGTTTTTGTTGCATTGTGTTTAGTGTGTCTTGTCTGTTGTTTATTGCCTGCTGTGCCTTGTGTGCTGTGATGTGTTAGCTGTGTTTTTGTTGTGTATTTGTATTATGTCTCGTTTCTTGTGTCATGACGGTTGTGTCCTGTTTATTGTGTCTTGTTTAATGTGCCTTGTTTGTTGTGTTGTGTTTGTTATGTTTGTTGAATTGTGTTTGTTGTTTTTGTTGTGCTGTTTTTGTTGTTTTGTTTGTTGTATTGTGTTTGGTGTGTTGTGTTTGTTGTGTTGTGTTTGTTGTGTTGTGTTTGCTGTATCGTGTTTTTGTGTTGTGTTTCTTGTGTTGTGTTTGTTGTTTTGTGTTTGTTGTGTTATGTTTGTTGTGTTATGTTTGTTATGTTGTAATTGTTGTGTTTTGTTTGTTGTGTTTTGTTTGGTGTGTTGTGTTTGTTGTGGTCTTGTTGTGTGTTGTGTTTGGTGTGTTGTGTTTGGTGTGTTATGTTTGTTGTGTTGTGTTTGTTGTGTTGTGTTTGTTGTGTTATGTTTGTTGTGTTGTGTTATTGTGTTGTGGTTTGGTGTGCTGTGTTGGTGTGTTGTGTTTATAGTGTGTGTTTTGGGTGTGCTGTGTTGGTGTGTTGTGTTTAGTAATGTTATGTTTGTTTGGTTTATGGTTGTTGTGTTATGTTTGTTGTGTTATGTTTGTTGTGTTGTGTTTGTTGTGTTATGTTTGTTGTGTTATGTTTGTTGTGTTATAGTATGAGTTGTGTTATGTTTGTTGTGTTATGTTTGTTGTGTTATGTTTGTTATGTTGTGTTATGTTTGTTGTGTTGTGTTTTTTGTGTTATGTTTGTTGTGTTATGTTTGTTGTGTTATGTTTGTTATGTTATGTTTGTTGTGTTATGTTTGTTGTGTTGTGTTTGTTGTGTTATGTTTGTTGTGTTGTGTTTGTTGTGATGTGTTTGTTGTGTTGTGTTTGGTGTGTTGTGTTTGTTGTGATGTGTTTATTGTGTTGTGTTTGGTGTGTAGTGTTTGTTGTGATGTGTTTATTGTGTTGTGTTTGGTGTGTTGTGTTTGTTGGCTGTGTTTGTTGTGTTGTGTTTGGTGTGTTATGTTTGTTGTGATGTGTTTGGTGTGTTGTGTTTGTTGTGATGTGTTTGTTGTGCTGTGTTTGTTGTGATGTGTTTTTTTGTGTTTGGTGTGTTGTGTTTGTTGTGCTGTGTTTGTTGTGATGTGTTTGTTGTGATGTGTTTGTTATGATGTGATTGTTGTGTTGTGTTTGGTGTGTTGTGTTTGTTGTGATGTGTTTGTTGTGCTGTGTTTGTTGTGCTGTGTTTGTTGTGATGTGTTTGTTGTGCTGTGTTTGTTGTGATGTGTTTGTTGTGATGTGTTTGTTGTGTTGTGTTTGGTGTGTTGTGTTTGTTGTGATGTGTTTGTTGTGTTATGTTTGGTGTGTTGTGTTTGTTGTGATGTGTTTGTTGTGTTGTGTTTGGTGTGTTGTGTTTGTTGTGATGTGTTTATTGTGTTGTGTTTGGTGTGTAGTGTTTGTTGTGATGTGTTTATTGTGTTGTGTTTGGTGTGTTGTGTTTGTTGTGATGTGTTTGTTGTGTTGTGTTTGGTGTGTTATGTTTGTTGTGATGTGTTTGTTGTGTTGTGTTTGGTGTGTTGTGTTTGTTGTGTCCTGTCTGTTGTGTCTAGTTTGGTTTGTTGTTTTTGTTGCATTGTGTTTAGTGTGTCTTGTCTGTTGTTTATTGCCTGCTGTGCCTTGTGTGCTGTGATGTGTTAGCTGTGTTTTTGTTGTGTATTTGTATTATGTCTCGTTTCTTGTGTCATGACGGTTGTGTCCTGTTTATTGTGTCTTGTTTAATGTGCCTTGTTTGTTGTGTTGTGTTTGTTATGTTTGTTGAATTGTGTTTGTTGTTTTTGTTGTGATGTTTTTGTTGTTTTGTTTGTTGTATTGTGTTTGGTGTGTTGTGTTTGTTGTGTTGTGTTTGTTGTGTTGTGTTTGCTGTATCGTGTTTTTGTGTTGTGTTTCTTGTGTTGTGTTTGTTGTTTTGTGTTTGTTGTGTTATGTTTGTTGTGTTATGTTTGTTATGTTGTAATTGTTGTGTTTTGTTTGTTGTGTTTTGTTTGGTGTGTTGTGTTTGTTGTGTCTTGTTTGTGTGTTGTGTTTGGTGTGTTGTGTTTGGTGTGTTATGTTTGTTGTGTTGTGTTTGTTGTGTTGTGTTTGTTGTGTTATGTTTGTTGTGTTGTGTTTATTGTGTTGTGTTTGGTGTGCTGTGTTTGGTGTGTTGTGTTTATAGTGTTGTGTTTGGTGTGCTGTGTTTGGTGTGTTGTGTTTAGTATGTTATGTTTGTTGTGTTATGGTTGTTGTGTTATGTTTGTTGTGTTATGTTTGTTGTGTTGTGTTTGTTGTGTTATGTTTGTTGTGTTATGTTTGTTGTGTTATGTATGTTGTGTTATGTTTGTTGTGTTATGTTTGTTGTGTTATGTTTGTTATGTTGTGTTATGTTTGTTGTGTTGTGTTTTTTGTGTTATGTTTGTTGTGTTATGTTTGTTGTGTTATGTTTGTTATGTTATGTTTGTTGTGTTATGTTTGTTGTGTTGTGTTTGTTGTGTTATGTTTGTTGTGTTGTGTTTGTTGTTTTGTGTTTGGTGTGCTGTGTTTGGTGTGTTGTGTTTAGTGTGTTATTTTTGTTGCGTTATGTGTGTTGTGTTATGTTTGTTGTGTTATGTTTGTTGTGTTATGTTTGTTGTGTTATGTTTGGTGTGTTATTTTTGTTGTGTTATGTTTGTTGTGTTATGTTTGTTGTGTTATGTTTGTTGTGTTATGTTTGGTGTGTTATGTTTGGTGTGTTATTTTGGTATGTTATGTTTGTTGTGTTATGTTTTGTGTTTATGTTTGGTGTGTTATGTTTCGTGTGTGATGTTTGTTTGTTGTGTTTGTTGTGTTGTTTTTGTTGTGTTGTGTTTTTTGTGTTGTGTTTGTTGTGTTGTGATTTGTTTGTTGTGTCTTGTGTGTTGTGTCTTGTTTGTTATGTCTTGTTTATTTTGTCTTTTGTGTTGTGTATTGTGTGTTGTGTGTTGTGTCTTGTCTCTTGTTTATTGTGTCTTGTGTGTTGTGTCTTGTTTATTGTGTCTTGTGTGTTGTGTCTTGTTTATTGTTGTGACAAGTAATGTCTCACGCCCGTCTTCATTTAACGAATATCACACGCACCATATACACGTGAATAATATATAGACAATAGTGTTCTAATTGGAAGGACAGACGGCCAGCAGTTTCGTAAAGTTTCCAAACTTAAGCCAAACCACAAAGGAATGCAGTGTGATTCAGCGATCGATTGAACAAAGGCTTTCGTCGTTCCCAAACATATTCTGGTACCTGTCACCTGTCAACTGGGAAGACTTAAAACGGAAAGATAGTACAAAACGCAACGCGTTGGTGAAATTTCATTAACCCGACACCTGCACGGAACAGAATAGGTCAGGGCGCACTGTTGATGTTCATTACAAGGAACAATGGTTTGTGCCCGCAACAAAGAAAGGAAGGATAACAGTATTGTTATCGGTAAAATTGGATGGATGCTGGTGGAATGAGTCATTGTCACGACGAGGGAAATTCTTTGTAAGGAGAGTGAAAGACTAATAAAGCGGTGGGAGGAGATAAATAAAGTTAAAGCTGCAACTTAGGCGCCAGTTTGTTACCATGTGAGCCAGAAAGCAGACACGTTTCATTTGTGTGTGGATATAATAAATGTCCTGTGGAGTGAAGGTAATTAATAATTAATATGCCTCACCCCTAAAAATGGGGTTAACAGAAAGATGTCTTCTATAGAGATCACTTGTTCTTTGTGATAAGGAATATATATCAATCTAGAGACAGACTCAGAAGATAGAGAAGATTTTCTTGATTTAGAGAAGAATTCTTAATGAATCTTTTGATGCGTTAGTCATGTATTTGATGAGTGATACACTTTCTCATTCACTATTTCTCAGAGTCTCCAGTGACGATCTATACTTTATAACAAAACTACCATGATCCTTTTTCAGAGATAGTCATTATATTCTATGTCTGGAAAATTATGTTCTAAAGTGTATTGCGTGTTCTGACTCTATATGATTTGTGTTAAAATAATTCATATGTTTTATTTGTGAATGATACTTTTCTAAAACCTACCCTGTAAGATTTTAGATGTGTATTGATGTATATGGGAATTATGGGAATATGGGAAAATGATGAAGGGTTAGGCGGGTATTTTCCCGGAAGAAGGAAAGCATTGACAAGGCAGTGGGCTCATATCGTTCTACGGACAAGAGAAGGACTAGCCTGCAGAACGCCTGAAGGAAGAGGGCATGTTGTGCCTGTAGGTGAGGTGGACAACTCCAACTGAGATTATAGAATAAAATCAGGCACACAGGATGGCCAGGCTGGACTACCCTGAGCTAAGAAAAAGGATCCCTTCTCCCTTCGCTTATATTTTTCCCCTAACCCAGCTCTTAGGTGAGATAGCTATATGGTTTTTGGTCCTATTTCTCAAGGGTGGCTGTTATGTGAATGCATAAACTGGGCAGAGACCTGTATGCTGATGGTGGTTAATCTGGAGGAACAGCATCATAGTGAAACAACTGCTTCTCCTATGCCACAACCCTACAGCCCAGGAATGAACAGCTAAGTACCTGTCAGTACAGTCTGTGTTGTCCGGGACTATAGAAAACGAGATACCCCCTTTATTTTCAACCCACGTAGGACCTACCCGAGAGTACTTACTTCTTTAAACGCAAGATTTCAAGAACATCACCTTGGTATAGTTCAGGATGCCTCAGGAACATTTAGCGTAGCCTTAAGGGGACATTCTGAACAATATATATATAGATGCTATGCGGTGAACTGTGACATACATTTGGTTTAGTGCCATTAATGAATCAAACGGTGTACCGGAACATTAGTTAGAGTTTGGAACTTTAATTCCTTAACTGTACTGATGATTTGTTTACTACCTCATTGATGGTATTGTTCTAATGTGTGTATCTGACATCATATACCACGCTAACACACACAACACATGAGCACACCACTATATTATCTCATTATAGTGTTTTGATGATTCACTTGGTGTTTGGTGTTTTACTTGGTGTGGTGTAATATTAATTAGAATATATTAGTTACAACATAAGAGTGGAGCCAAGTGTGGCCGGATAAATACAAGTATCTCAGATTTTCTCGGGGGAAAAATTTCCCTTATCGGAGTACTGTGAACTTCCGGGGCTCCACTGGCCCTCTGTGAAGAAACTTCAACTATAGACCATCATCCACCCCTAAGGATTCTTAACGAGCCATTTTCAAGTTTCTCTAACAGTTGGCTATTAGAATTTCGGGATCCCATCCTAATTTCTTTATAAGTTACCACAATTGTGTCTTGTGTGTTGTGTCTTGTTTATTGTGTCTTGTGTGTTGTGTCTTGTTCGATTAAAAATAGATGAACATACATGATTTACGGGTTTATGAACTAATTCCTCCTCTAAATACCGACTCAAAAGTAACCTGCGGGCTAGGATGTTGCATCCTTTTCTACCCCTTCTTCTGTGTGCTTGGTCTGGTGTAGACATGGACGTTCACCACTGCCTTTTCATTGCTGTCATCTGATATCTTGATGAACTTGTGTTGCATATATTGTTAATTGACGTTCGCCTGTTAAAGCTTTCCACGTACATCTTTCACCGTCTTCCTCTGTCTCTCCTGTCCAATAGTTTCAGTCTCTTAACTCCAACTTTTCTATTAAACATCATCATCATAAGTATTATCATCATCATCCTCAACGTCATCATCTGCATGTAGTGGCCTGCTGAACAGCGTAGGCGTCCATGTCCCTCCACAGATTTCGGTCCTTGGCGTTCTGGATCAACTCTGTTGACGACAACCCTTCTTGCCACCGTCTCAGTCCACCCAGCATCATTTCTCCCTGCATGCCTCTGTCTCTCTTTCCACTGATCTTTTCTGTAATCGCGATATTTCCCAAATCCTTCTCTGTTCACTACACGAACACATGCCATCGTTTGTCCCTGTCTTACAGCTGAAAATAATGTTCTAGTTTCACAGTCTCTACCAGACAACCGCTATTGATTACTCTGTCAGTCAAATGTTTGTTTTTTTTTCCCCGGTGAATGTATTCTGACAAATTAAAGAAAAAATGTATCATTTTATTCACAGCAAGTCTTCCAGTGCAAATAAAGCGTTTGGATTCCTGTAGGAAACAAAATTATCTTGATCACGTGTGCTGTACCACTTTATCGGACTTAACAGCCTGTCATAGAAGTCACGACGTATTGAAACTTCCTACTCCACTCGTACACTTGCTGGACTGACAGGCAAGCATCGCCATACTAGACCATCATTCGCCGATGACTTTCTATAGGTTTCACCATCCACTGATTAAACAAAAGCTGATAACCGAAAGCGGCTCCTATTTGGTGAATGTTAAAAGTGAGGCGGCCATCTTTAAACTTCCTAATGGTGTCAATGAGTTCGTCTGCACCGTGATGTCACGTGTGTAACACTCTTGACATCCTTAATGACAATATTGACAGGTAACAAGACAATGGCATGGTTATTGTAATTTATATCACACTTTTAACGTTTCTGATAAGCCCTTCCTAGTATGTCCGTTACAGCTCTTGATCCACAACCACACTGCAAACCAGGCTCCGTTTAACATGTCAGTAAAACTTTCTCTTCTGAAAGTGGGCTCACTCTACACGCCGATAATTTTGACTGAAATGCTGATTTCTCGTTCAAATTTCAATGGCAAGCTACTGAAAGTTAAATTGCCTGGTAAATAACAAACGGCCTATAAATGTTGGGTCTGAATTCAACGTCCTGTCAAAGAACATGCAATATTTTCCTTTCACTTGTGAAATCTAACGCAGTTCACATTTGACTGATTTTTACGTCTGGACTAGCTTTCCCTATTACAAGTGTTTCTCGCTATCAAGCGAACCCACTCTGACTTCTGTGGTACTTGAATTTACTCCCCCAAGTCAAGGACGAGAAGTCAACATTTTAGTCCATCTGACCGGTGTAGGGGTTGAACCTGCTACCTCGGCATCAGCACACCGGAAGTTTACAAAAGATGGATCTGATCGACTCTGCCACGATGATCTGACCATTAAATGAGAGGAGATGTCAACACGGGAAGGTTAACCCGGCCAACAAATGCCTGAATAAGTCGAATGTTCGGCCGAAAGACGCAAATACCGCAGCTCTCCTGTAAACAGTCACATCACAATTATGTCCAAAACAAAATTTCCAGACAAACGAGAAATAAAAAGAAGAGAAGAGTAAGATATCATGAAAGAGATTTATAACATATGATAAGTTTCATCTTCTGAAATACCGAACTTGTTGTTCATTAAGCTCTTTATCTCTGTGGTGCAGCTTCCATCTGATGTCATGATCGTCGCAAGATATCTGAATGTATTGACCTGGTCAAGCATCTCCTGTCTTATCGCAATGATTATAGTGCGTTCACAAATTGTTGCACTCATTCACGTTAAACAAATTTTTGACAAGTATGTGTTGCATCGTTATGAAATGTTTTCTGACGTTTTATATTTACTACCACCAAGAAATATATCTTTGATAGGTCCATAGGCAACTCAAATCATGGAGCGCGGCGAAATGTCTTTGATGTTTTGGCGAAAATGTACTGAATTCAAGCTAACAAACTTGTTTTACACAAATACACGTAAATTCGGTAACGACCTCTGACCACTATATGACGTGCTTCTCATCAGGAACTTCCCATGCACCACGGAGAATATTCTTTAATGAACACTAATGTTTCCATGTGAAGGTTTAATACATTTCATAATGTACACTTCATCTCTGACACGTAAATTATATACCGCAATAAAGCAAACGTTAAGATCTGCTGTACAATCTCCAGAACTAAAAATATGTTTGTTGCGTGTACATAAAGATACGGTTATATGCTAAATGTCATAATTTTCCCTCAGTTGGTTGCTGAGTTATGAAGTTTTATATTGGGGAAAACATGTGAGAACGCAATATCGACGCTTGTCTACCCGCCAGCCGGTCATGGGGCTACATTCACAACTAGACGGCCCTTAAGAAAGTAATTCTCAGGCCGACCCAGCTTCAGATGGATATCAGAAAATGTCTTAGGACGATACGGCAATAGGCGTGATATTGACCATACTACACGTGAAGTGCCGAAATCTCTATAAAATATGAGCTTAACATCACATCTTCAATGCACCGTAACGCGTTAACAGGGTCGTTTCAGTCAATCATGTGCCAAGGGGCATGCAACAGGACTGTTAAAACTCCCTTTTTGCAACCCCCATGGTGGACCCCAGAAGTAGACCATGCTTGGAAAGCAAAGAGAGCTGCAGTGAAGCAGCTAAGGAATGTGCGACAGACACTTCGATACTCACGAGAGGAAGTGGACATAGAGGAAAATGTCAAGAAAGACAAGGTGGAGGTTTTCAAGCGATGTGCTGCAGAGGCCAAAAAGGCAAAATGGGAATGTTTCATGAAGGAGATTGGAGGTGATAAAACACTGCAAAAATTCTGGAAACTGCACAGGCAAACGCAGAGAAAAGATCAGCCTATGACAGTGGGAACAATCTATAGAGATGATGGTGTGCGCGTGACAACAGACAAAGAGAAAGGGGAGGCGTTTCTCCAGAGATTTTTAGAGCAGACCAATCATAATGATGCGGACACCAGGGATGCAGTTAGAGAGGAGCTATCTGGCACCACGAAGAATATGCAGTATGAAGACATCATACGGGTGGAAGATATTAAACACATTTTGAAAAAGGCAAAAGACACGGCACCAGGGCCCGATGGGGTCAGGTATGGCCACATGAAGGGTTTGAGCGAAGCAGACCTGGAGGAGATGACCGACTGCTTTAACCAGAGCATTAGGACAGCATCAGTACCGCAGGATTGGGTGCACAGCTATCTCATCCCTCTCCCAAAACCATTCAAGGATCAGTCAAAGCTTAGCGGCTTTAGGATCATCACCCTTCAAAATACATTTGGGAAGGTTTTAGAGAAGATAGTCGCTGTTCAGCTGCAGGATTTTTTGGAAAGGGGAAAACCAAGAGGCCTGGGAAGCTACAGGCCAGGAAAAGATACCTGGTCAAATGCAGCCACTTTTGCCTTTGATGTTTATGAGGGGTTCCAGAGTAGACAGGAAACGATGGCGGTTGCGCTTGATCTCGATAATGCGTACAATAGAGTTCGATATGATATTTTGATGACCGCACTGATGGAGAAGAGGGTCAATCCCTGGTTTGTGAACTGGATAGCAGCTGTCCTGCACTCTCGTCGGGTTGCCCTCCGTCTGGGCGCATGGACCTCAGAGCCACATATATTAACCCCGGGAGTGCCACAGGGATCTGCAGTCTCACCGGTGCTCTTTAACGTTTTACGAGCAAGATTGCATACCTAGAAGCACCAGGGGTTGGAAGGATTCTAACATTTGCAGATGATATTCTTGCATATAGGCAGGGGAGAGATAGGGAGCAAACAGCCCAGGAGTTACAGGCGACAGTAGATAAAGTGATTGACTGGTGCACATAAATGAGTGCTGTCATCCACCAGGAAAAGCGCTGTTTTGTGGTGCTCTCTAGACAACAGGATTGTAAGAGCTGATGTCCCAAGCCTCGTGATAGATGGTAGAAATGTCAGCAGAGAGAACAAACTTAAGTATCTGGGGATCACATTTGACAGGAGCCTATCCTTCAAAGACCATGTGGAGACGGTCGTAACAAGATCTCAAAAGGGACTCAATGCACTTAAAACTATGGCTGCAATGAACATAGAGCAGAGAATGCTTTTCACACTATACCAGCACTTGATTCTCTCAGTAATTGATTATGGATTAGGTCTGCTCACTGTCTCAGAGAGTCAGCTGGTGAAGTTAGAGCGCATACAGAACGAAGCTATGCGGGTCATTCTGGGATGCACTAGAGACACCCCAGTAGTGTGTATGCGTTACATCCTTGGTCTGCCGACTGTTGCTGGTAGGCTCAAGGTGATGCAGGCGAAGGCATACCTCAGAGTAGCTGCAGACACAGACCACCCACTGCATGAGGCGCTGGACGCAGTTAAGGGTCAGCGACTGATAAGAGGGAAATCATGGATGGCTCAGGCGGAGGATACGATCAGACAGGTGTGCCCCTTGGAGAACATTAGGCGTGGAGAGGAGTGGGTCAGAGTGCCAGCGGAGCAGTCAGACTTGTGCAGAGTTATAATCACATAAAGCCGGGAGTGCAGGGAGTGGCCAGCAGGGGCCACGGAAGTGGAAATCCAGCAACTAATTCAGGACAATGCTCACTCGAGTGATGTGATTATCTACACAGATGGTTCGGTGTCAAGAGGTGAGAGAAGTGGCTGGGGGTTCATAGCCAAAGCTAATGGTCGATGTTTGGGGCAGGAGAGCCTGGCATATGATACCACAACATCCAGCTTAAGAATGGAAGTGGAGGCAGTCACTGCGGCTCTCCGCTGGATGGAGAATACGACACACACACACACACACACACACACATCGTGATTGTAACTGACTCAGAAAGCATGCTGACGAGGGTGAGGACGGGCAGACTTCGTGCGGAGTGGCTTGCTTCGCTTCGGAGGTCACGGGTGACAAGCATCGCCTGGATCATTTCTTTGGGGCATGCCGGTGTGCTGGGAAATGAACAGGCGGACAGATTGGCTGGCTCTGCAGAACTTGGTGGAGTATTGATACATGACATGGCAGACGTGGTTGCGGCCTTGTGGGAGCACGTGCACAACTCGGAGGAGCAAATGGATTACCATGGTCTGGCAAGAATGAGACAACGAGGAGTGACGAAGGGATCTGGCCGACGCTCAACGCTCAGAGGAAAGGCGAGACGGACTTATAATCAGATTGCTACTGGTACTATTAGTGTTGGAACTCTTCGCTGGCTGCTGAGGATGGGGACGGAGCACTTATGGGAATGCCCCGAATGCTGTGATGTCGATTCCTAAATCAATCAATTAATCAATCAATCAATCAATCATGTGCCGTCTCCACCGGTCCAAGTCATGTATTTACCTACTATGGTGCATCAATTTTACAGAGGGTGAATACAAAACTTGGACTGGCAATATTTTCAAACACTGCACAGTCATTAAAATACACCCTGTATATATATATATATATATTTATATATATATATATATATATATATATATATATATATATATATATATATATATATATATATATATATATATATATATATATATATATATATATATATATATATATATATATATATATATATATATTCCAAGGGTCGACGTCGTACAAATCGTGGGCTGGTTGCAAGGTAGGTGGTCCAGGCCCTACACCAACATTAAGTTGACTTCTCTTTCAGAAAGCATGGCAAACTACTGAACCTAAACGTGCCCAGAAAGTCAGCCTGGTGTTGTTCCCTACGTCATTTAAAGGGACGTGAAACCCATAAAATTGTGCTGAAATCGGACAGCTGCGTAACACTGCTGAAATCGGATAGCTGCGTAACACATCAATACATCTCTGAGGAGCAGGCCAGGCCATTGCAATAACACTAGAAGTAAATTAACATTAATGTTGGCCACTCATGGCTCGAGACACAGATTTTCACTCAGGCATGTTTCCTTAGAGACTCAATGAGTTTGCTCAGGAAGATGGAGATCGGGTGGGTCCGAAGACAGTTGTTGTTGACTTCGGAGCGGTCACGGCTGGCAAAGATTAGTTTTATTGTCCTGCTAGGACATTAGTATGTACAAGGAAATGAGCGGGCTGACAGGCTTGCAGGTAATGCTACTGTAGAAAACAGACTAGCCATAGGCCAGGCTGATATACTGAATGCTCCACTAGAAGTTTGCGAGAACCAAGTGATGACTATGAATCTAAAAACGTGGTCAGACCGCGAGAACAGCAAGTTACAATAGGTGTGGCCGATCAAGGAAGCCAGAGAAGATTGATAAACTAACACAGAACTGGTGTCGATAGTCCTCAAAAAATGTGCCTATAGCTTTTAATTGCTCTATTGTCTAGTGCGTCTTCTGATCATTACTCCTGTCCTTTACATCTACGAGTGTTAATTAGTACCACTAAGAGTATATCGCCAGATGGAGGCTCGCACATATGTATCCACGGAAAAACTGAACATCGACGGAAACTCGTATTTAAGGGAAACACATTTTGAGGAAAGCTAAATATTTTGTCCTTGTAAAAGAGGCATTGGAGAATATCGTGACAACTGGAATGATCAAGGGAAAGAGAGACAGGGGCAGGCAAAGATAAATGATGCTGGATGGAGTGAGATGGTGACGTGGAGGAATATCATCAGCAGAGTTGGTCCACAACTACATAGACCGAGATATGTGCAGAGACATGGATGCATACGCCAGCAGGCAGTGCACTTGATGATGATGATGATGATGATGATGATGATGATGATGATGATGATGATGATGATGATGATGATGATGAAGGGACATGCTAAAAGTTGTCGAAATGAGTTGAGCTGAATTAACAACCGATATCAAAGCACTAGAAACATTTCCATGTGCGCTCCGTCCTCATCTTCAACAACCAGCGAAGAGTCCCAATACTAGTGGTACTAGGTGCAGTACGTTTATGTGTCCGTCTGGTCTTTCTTCGGAGAATTGTGTGTGTCGACCAGATCCTATGGTCACTTCCTGCCGCATCATTCTCTCTGGGCAATGGTGCTGTGTGTGTGCTTCCTCACTATACATATGATCTCAAAGGACCCAGACCATATTTGCGTTATCGTGCACCAATACTGCACACAGCTGTGCAGATCCAGCTACTTTGTCCTCCTGCTCGTTTCCCAGCACACCAGTATAACCTAGGGAAAAGATCCAGCGGATGTTCTCTATCTTTGATTCTGTAATTGAAGCGGGCGACTCTGTATGCTTAAGTCATGTAGTTTACCCTAAGACGTTCTTGTCTATGGTGAGATTATAAAAGATCACCGAGTAATGCTGATTTACTGAGCTACAATGCTGTAAAGCTGCTTTGCTCCGTGTCGTTTTATATTATTAACACTTCCACAGCTTTACAGCAGTCCCATTAATTGTGTTCACTTTTTATCTTATCCTACAGAATGTTCTTAAAATATCATAGACCACGAAAGAGAAAAATACAGAAATACTACAAGATCTCAAAGTGAAAAACCCCTGCTCATAAACAGAATCATGTCTGGGAAAATGAAATACTTGTGGAATACATGGTAAACATCATTGAAATATGTGTGGAATACCTGGTGAACATCACTGAAATACTTGTGGAATACATGGTGAACATCACTGAAATACTTGTGGAATACATGGTGAACATCACTGAAATACTTGTGGAATACCTCGTGAACATCACTGAAATACTTGTGGAATACCTCGTGAACATCACTGAAATACTTGTGGAATGCATGGTGAACATCACGACCACTGGACAGATTAGCAACAGAAGGGGCAGAGCCAAAACTAGACAAGTGATGCTGAATGCACGGGGATGTTGGCCTGGAGGGGTAACATCAATCAATGGATTTAATCAAAGACACCAAGAGCCGAGATATGTGGATTGATATGAACATCTACACCAATTGTCATGGCACACGATGATGAAGACGATAAACTAAAAGTTGACAAGATAAATTCATGTTACCTTTTTCTGGCCGCCATGTCTGTCCCGCTGCTAAGGCGCTTCTTCCGCTCGTAGGCAGACAAGGCGCTGAGGCCCACAAGCGGCACCACAACCAGCATGAGAACAAACGGACAGAACAAGGTGAGCACTGCATCGATGTAGTTCAATACTAGCACAACCTGCAAGGAATACATGACAGCAATCAAGACATTTTTATGTTTTAAGTGTCATATAAACCAGGAAAGGTCAGATGGGCACGTAATCAGACTGCTCCAGCCACCGTTATTATTGAAGTTGAGTTGAGCTAAGAACCGACATCACTGCACTCAGGACATTCCCATACGCATTCTGTGCCCTCGTTCAACAGCCAGTGAAGAGTCATACTAAAAATCGTTCCCACTGCTATCTGATTGAAAGTTCTCCTTGTCTTCCCTCTCAATTTTGAGATTCTTTTTGAAGATGGAGCGCATGTGGAAATGCCCTGAGAACTGTGATGTGGGTTCTTGGCTCATTAACGCTGGAAGCTGTTGTTTTCTAGGCATTGGCGGGAGACTGTTGGCAATGAAGTACACACCAAAAAAGTCGCTTGCTTGCTTGCTTGCTTGTGTTCGTTGGCTTGAGCTCCAACGTGAAGTCCTGTATGTCGGATGAAGGCATCCTGGTGTCCAACATCAGTGTGATGTCATACAGGACCTGAGTTTTGCGTGAGTATCCGTTGTCCCATGTCTGGCTTATTGGTGTGCAGACTGGTGGTTCCTCGCCGTACAGGCAGACACTCTCCGACTTCGGAGGAATCGGCGATCCTACTGACTTTAGCCAGGACTCCGAAGGGACCTGTTGCCCAGGACGCTCGACGAGGACGCGTCAATAGGTCTTGGCCAGTATATAACCCGGCCCTGGAGCCTTGGAAACACCTGCGTCCCAAAAAGTCGCTTAAATGTCGACAGGATCGACATCATTGCACCGGGTTTGTTTTAACCCCATATAGCTCAGTCTCTTTTCGCAGCGAACTGCCGAAAGCGTCACACAAATCACGAACTCCGTAGCTTCAGCAACTACCCTCAGGAGTCTCCTAAAAATGCACTCGTGAGCCGAAGGACACGGCCCGGAATCGACCCACAACCTTCGGAGCCTGAGTCAGACGGCTTGACCACTTCGCCTCAGAGACTCCCGAACTACACATAACCACCTTTATAAAGAAGACGAACTTCGGCTTTATCCCAGCTCGTCTGTGTGTGCTGCCCTGAATCATGATCTGGATACACACTAACACGGCTCTCCCCAGATGTAAACAATAGTAGATAACACAAAGTCATGCAGCTTTACAAAACAGAATTATGGAAAACACAGGACGTTGCGGCGACTAGCCTTTATGAGCAAACAAATACATACACAAAATACAACATGTAATCGCAAAGAAGACCCTCCAGTGACTATATAAGAAAATGATGGGAAGAATGAAAAGATGGGGAAAGAATTAGAATAATGAAGAGAAACTTATTGTTTTAAAAATAATTGTTGCTACTTATTTCAGAATCCCAGGTTGTGATAATTGTTGTGATACTATAGATTATGACAGTCTCGGATTCTGAGATAAGTAGCAACAATGGTTTTTCAAATTTTCATTTTCTCTTCATTAATCTAATTTATGTTTTTCATCTTTTCACTCGTTCCATTCTGTTCATATGCATTAATGTTATCGAAGGAGGGTGTGTCTCCGTGTATTTTGTGTATTTATTTCTTTCTTGGCCGGTCTCCCTGGTCGAGGGTTAGCAGCTTTCTCCGTAACCCCGAGTACTTTCGTGGTTGACGTGAGCGCACGAGAATTGGAAGCTGTTCGAGTCGCGCCAGTGACTTATAAGAGTATGGAGCCGGTCTCTCAGAAAGCATAGGCAAACTACTGAGCGTAATCTTGCTAAGAAATCAACAATCAACTGAAAGATGCTGATGTTGACAGCGATGTCCTGTAAAGGATATGCAAAACATTTTATTTATTTTATTTGTTTCTTGATGAAGGATAGTCGCAACAACGCTCACGTGCGTTTTGTAATTCTGTTCTGTAAAGCTGCATTACTTTGTGTTAATTTATATTGTTTACTTTACCACAACTTTACCGCAGTTCCATTAATTCTATTCATACTCTCCCCAGATATTGAGTTGCAGTACTTGTCTCGCACCCCCGTCTGGTTTCTCAGCTTGGAGAGGGGTGGGAGAGTAATGCAGCTGTGTGTCCGTAGAGACGGTACTTCGGTAGTTGGTCGGGAGGAAAGTCTCTACACCAGCCTCATTTGAAGGGATGCAAGCCAAGGACCACACGACCCCAACAGAAAAGCATTGACCATAGGCTTTTAAACAGTCCTCCAGAGCATTAAACAATAAACCGACCGACCGACCTACCGACCAACCAACAAACCACCTAACCAACCAACCGACCAAACAAACCAACCAACTAACCAACCAACCAACCAACTAACCAACAAAGCAACGAATCAACCAACAATCCAATAAACCAGCACGCAAATCAACCAACCAACAAACCCACCGACCGACCGTCCGTCCAACCAATGAAGCGCTCAACCAACAAACCAAACGACTAACCAGCCATCCAACCAATCGACCGACCTACCGAACGACCGCCCGTCCGACAGAAAGACCGACCGACCGACCAACCAACTCAGATACAAACTGTTGTAGAGAACGGGTGAATTATTTCAGGACAGAATATTTCAAAAACCATGTCAGCACAAGATGGTTCCATCTCCATCCTCAAGTATTCGCCATCATCATCATGTGACACGACTGTAAGGATGGCCAATTAAGGTCTACCTTCCTACGAACGAACGAACCTAAAGTCTTTATTTTCAAAGGGTTAAGAATTGGGCACGCAGGCCCGTCTGACAATCTGCCCTTCTTCTCTATTTCCTCTCATACATTCTTTCATTCAATATAACTTATGAAGCAAATTTTGACAACAAAAGAACAATAAGCATTAAAACGCATGAAAAATAATTAATAACAAATTTACACTATCAACAGCCTCCTATACGATCGACGCTGAAAAAGAGCCGATCCAACTTCTAGGCCCTTCTAAAAGGCGGTGGAGTATGATTGAGTGGCCTCTAGATATTGAGGGTAACTTTATATCTTTAATAAGTGCTCGTGGACGCAAACAGATTGTCGTAGCAGAGTTGATATGAATCAAGTTGTGTACAGTACCTAACTGTCAAATGTCTCACAACCCTATGATACAACCACAGGAGGGTATGGGGGGAGGGGGGAGGAAGCACAACATCTCCCAAACAAGGTTGGTGTCTGCAGACAAAGTTAGCGAGTTAAACCATAGACAACTCAACGGTAGGCAAGGGAAAACCATCGTTGCATATCCCTAGTATAATAAGATTTCATTACAGCTGTTATATATCTATATATACGTCAGTGAAGAACCCTGTTGAACCGTGCTGACAATCTCACGATCACGGTGGGACGAATGTTCCTCGCATGGCTCGTTGCCTGCTAAATGAGAGAAAGAATGGCCACAAATTCGCCCCTGCATTAAGGCCTACAATATGTGATGGCCCTATCACATAACGAACCCATAGCCAGAAACTATTTTTGGATACACAAAAAACAATCTTCTGACACGCCTTAGAGGCATTGGTTACATGGTGCTGAACCCACAGACCAGACGGCACTCGGTGGGTGATGTCAGTAACCCACCAACTGGCATAACCTCCCTAGACTAGTCCTGATACCTCGATGATATATATAGCAAACATCATCTGACTCAACTTGCCAAACACTATCTGCGTCTTTTCTTTCGAAGAACTGAGATGAGGTGATTCAAGAACCCACATGACAGCACACAGGAAGTACCCATTCGTGTTCCGTCCTCATCTGAAACGGCCTGTGAGAGTCCCAATACTAATGATACCAGTAGCACTCTTCCTTTTCGTCTGCGCACATGCGGAATATTGTTTGGACGTAATTCCGTTGTGCCTGTTTACAACAGAGCTGCAATATTTGCACCTTTCGGCCGACACACTTGACTTATGCGGGCATTTGTTAACCAAGTTAAACTTCCTGGAAGTGTTGTAGGACGGTTAAGTCTCACTGTTGTGATGTCATCCCCATCTCAGCTGGTCCATTCAGACCAGCCAAAGAATTAACGGCCAGCCCTCAAGAGATGGCAGAGGCAGACCATGGGCATTTCCCGCCATCCAATGAGGCTTCCATAATTGAATAGAAGACTGATTATTTGTCCGTCTGGCCTGTCCTCGGAGTCCCGAGTGACCCCCTGGGCATTCCCTGCAGTACCAGTCTCGTATAGGCCGTGAGGAACTAACCGTTCTTCTGCACTATACACAACAATACAAAGGGCGCCGACCACATTAGAATTATCATGCACAATACCCCACCAAGTGATGCAGACACAGCCAATCTGTCCGACAACATCAACATTATCATGCACAATACCCCGCCAAGTGCTGCAGACACAGCCAATCTGTCCGACAACATCAACCTAATCATGCACAATACCCCGCCAAGTGATGCAGACACAGCCAATCTGTCCGACAACATCAACATTATCATGCACAATACCCCGCCAAGTGATGCAGACACAGCCAATCTGTCCGACCACATCAACATTACCATGCACAATACCCCGCCAAGTGATGCAGACACAGCCAATCTGTCCGACAACATCAACATTATCATGCACAATACCCCGCCAAGTGCTGCAGACACAGCCAATCTGTCCGACAACATCAACCTAATCATGCACAATACCCCGCCAAGTGATGCAGACACAGCCAATCTGTCCGACAACATCAACATTATCATGCACAATACCCCGCCAAGTGATGCAGACACAGCCAATCTGTCCGACCACATCAACATTACCATGCACAATACCCCGCCAAGTGATGCAGACACAGCCAATCTGTCCGACAACATCAACATTATCATGCACAATACCCCGCCAAGTGATGCAGACACAGTCAATCTGTCCGACAACATCAACATTATCATGCACAATACCCCGCCAAGTGATGCAGACACAGCCAATCTGTCCGACAACATCAACATTATCATGCACAATACCCCGCCAAGTGATGCAGACACAGCCAATCTGTCCGACAACATCAACCTAATCATGCACAATACCCCACCAAGTGCTGCAGACACAGCCAATCTGTCCGACAACATCAACCTTATCATGCACAATACCCCGCCAAGTGCTGCAGACACAGCCAATCTGTCCGACAACATCAACCTAATCATGCACAATACCCCACCAAGTGCTGCAGACACAGCCAATCTGTCCGACAACATCAACATTATCATGCACAATACCCCGCCAAGTGCTGCAGACACAGCCAATCTGTCCGACAACATCAACCTAATCATGCACAATACCCCACCAAGTGCTGCAGACACAGCCAATCTGTCCGACAACATCAACCTAATCATGCACAATACCCCACCAAGTGCTGCAGACACAGCCAATCTGTCCGACAACATCAACCTTATCATGCACAATACCCCACCAAGTGCTGCAGACACAGCCAATCTGTCCGACAACATCAACCTAATCATGCACAATACCCCACCAAGTGCTGCAGACACAGCCAATCTGTCCGACAACATCAACCTAATCATGCACAATACCCCACCAAGTGATGCAGACACAGCCAATCTGTCCGACAACATCAACCTAATCATGCACAATACCCCACCAAGTGCTGCAGACACAGCCAATCTGTCCGACAACATCAACCTTATCATGCACAATACCCCACCAAGTGATGCAGACACAGCCAATCTGTCCGACAACATCAACCTAATCATGCACAATACCCCACCAAGTGCTGCAGACACAGCCAATCTGTCCGACAACATCAACCTAATCATGCACAATACCCCACCAAGTGCTGCAGACACAGCCAATCTGTCCGACAACATCAACCTTATCATGCACAATACCCCACCAAGTGCTGCAGACACAGCCAATCTGTCCGACAACATCAACCTAATCATGCACAATACCCCACCAAGTGCTGCAGACACAGCCAATCTGTCCGACAACATCAACCTAATCATGCACAATACCCCACCAAGTGCTGCAGACACAGCCAATCTGTCCGACAACATCAACCTTATCATGCACAATACCCCACCAAGTGCTGCAGACACAGCCAATCTGTCCGACAACATCAACCTTATCATGCACAATACCCCACCAAGTGCTGCAGACACAGCCAATCTGTCCGACAACATCAACCTAATCATGCACAATACCCCACCAAGTGCTGCAGACACAGCCAATCTGTCCGACAACATCAACCTAATCATGCACAATACCCCACCAAGTGATGCAGACACAGCCAATCTGTCCGACAACATCAACCTTATCATGCACAATACCCCGCCAAGTGCTGCAGACACAGCCAATCTGTCCGACAACATCAACCTAATCATGCACAATACCCCACCAAGTGCTGCAGACACAGCCAATCTGTCCGACAACATCAACCTTATCATGCACAATACCCCACCAAGTGCTGCAGACACAGCCAATCTGTCCGACAACATCAACCTTATCATGCACAATACCCCACCAAGTGATGCAGACACAGCCAATCTGTCCGACAACATCAACCTAATCATGCACAATACCCCGCCAAGTGCTGCAGACACAGCCAATCTGTCCGACAACATCAACCTTATCATGCACAATACCCCACCAAGTGCTGCAGACACAGCCAATCTGTCCGACAACATCAACCTAATCATGCACAATACCCCACCAAGTGCTGCAGACACAGCCAATCTGTCCGACAACATCAACCTAATCATGCACAATACCCCACCAAGTGCTGCAGACATAGGTTGCTAAGATATTGCTCAGCTTCCCAAATGTATTAGGTTCGGCATTTTATTAAGCAATGGGAATTTAATTATATTAAAATTTGACTAGAAAATAACATACGGCCAATAAATACCAGAATCAAGAAATATAACCAAGGTCATTTCATATTTATTTCAACTTCTTTTGCCAGCAAAAGTTCTTTTTATTCTTCTTCTTTTACTTCCTGTACAAAAAGTATTAATAATTTTCAGGCTTATATCAGACAGAAATAATCAGACAAATATGTGAACAAATTATCAAACACAACATAACGAATCGCAACTCTGTTTAGTCACAAAACATAACAACACGAGCCTTTGCATGTAAAACTCTACTCTTGTTTTGCCACAACACATAAAAACTCGAGTAACTGTATATACAACTGCTTGCTGGCGTGATATTCGAACTCTTGACATCTGTAATGTTGTCATGTCAGAAGATACAACTCTGTGTGAATGTCATCATCATCTACCGTGTTTCCTCGAACATAAGACCTACCCCTTTAGTAAGCCCTAGCACGATTTTTCAGGATGCTTTTAATATAAGACCTGCCCCTAAAATAAGCCCTAGTTAAGATCGTCAGCTAGAATGAGAGACTTGTTGCCGCATGGCCAGTCGGAGTTCAGACGCCACTGGTGCGCACTTGATAATGAACGGATGTGGTTCTAATTCACTACATCTCTAGTGTGAAATAAAGTTACCAATGCACTACGAGCAGGCTACATGGACCAGAAATGCTCATTTAATTAAAGCGTCATTGCTGGACATGAGAGATTGGGACCAATGGTTCTACAGGAAATGGAGTTACTACAAGAAATTAACGCCGGAATTTGGAATTTTTAGAATTATGACGATGTTCCAGAAGAAGATGACACGACTGTATTTGAATAAATGTAGAGTTTTTTTACGTGAATAAATGTAGATTTTTGTATCTGAAATTTAAAATAAAAATATATAAGACAGCCCCCGAAATAAGCCCTAGTGCATTCAATTAAAGCGAAAATTAATATAAGACCCGGTCTTATTTTTTTAGGAAAAGCCGTTATTTTCAGGGCTAGAAGGCCTGTTATATAAATGTTATAGACGAGTTCTAAGAATATCTTAGATACAGAAAAGAACAAATGCATCCATACTTCAAGAGCTGAATATTGAAGAGGGTTGGCTATTTAAGACGATAAAACAAAGAAAATTGAAATATTTTGTTCACGTGAAGCGTCACGAAAGTTTGGAGAGAACAATAAGGAAAGGGAATATGCCTGGGAAGAGAGAAAGAGGAAGGCCAAAGAGAAGATGGGTGCAGGATGTGGCGGATGATCTCCAGATGGGTGTATCGGACGCAGGTCATCTTGCTTATGATCGAGAGTTGTTTTTTTTTTTCCCGGAAAGTTGTTATGGGAGCGAGGTTCTGTAAAGGACATGCTACTGACTAAATAAATGAATGGATGAATGAGAAGGCCTGTACATAAATCGCTCTTGTCACAGTCCGGCGGGGAGATTCTAGACCTAATGCCATTTCCCTGTCTCATGCATTTTCATGCCCGTTTTTTATTGCTCTTTGTCTAGCTTTATGTTAGTGCACCCCGGACTCTTCGTCCGTGAATAATCCGTATTATTACAGTTCCATATCAACCAATGTGACGTTTAGAATGGCCTCAGTTTTCAGTTTCCCAGACAGGCTGCTGTTTATCGACCAGTTTCCGACACCGGATGCTTTTTATGAGTGGTTTTATTTCATGATCAAATCTAGTAGTCTCTCTGAATCTGTCTTTGTCTTGGAAAGTGGTATTTTAAGAATGTGTCTTTGTTTTGGAAAGTGGTATTCTAAGAATGTGTCTTTTTCTTAGAACAGGGTATAATAAGAATGTATCTTTGTCTTGGAACAAGGTATTCTAAGACTTTGTCTTTGTCTTGGGAAGAGGTATTCTTGGGAAGAGGTATTCTCTTATAAAGCCTTTCCATAGGGTGAGGAAAAGCAACCTAAAGACTAAATGTCATGGCAGGGCAGACCAGACCCTAAGCCTTGGTTGACAATTGGTCTAGGATCAAAACTCCGACAGACGGACTGTTAGAGCATTGCTTTACTGATCCGGCAGCTTCTACAGCTTGTTTTGTTCCAGATGTTATTGTGCTACCTCTGGAGTAAACTAGACAGGCTGAGAGAGGGATCATGCTGCATGGGCAACACATGGTCTCTGGAGTAAACTAGACAGGCTGAGAGAGGGATCATGCTGCATGGGCAACACATGGTCTCTGGAGTAAACTAGACAGGCGGAGAGAGGGATCGTGCTGCATGGGCAAAACATGGTCTCTAGAAGTTAGCCCACATTTTGTGCTATGGAGAAGCAATAACTCCATCCCTGGTCTTAACCGGTCTCGGAATCAAAGCGAGAGATGGCAGTAGCCCTGCCACCTCTTGACCACTGGACACACTTCCCACCATAACAGAAATTTAGTGTGCTATTAATGAACTTGCATCTGGCAAGGCGTCAGCTATGGATGGGATTCCATTAGAGGTTATCAGGAGTTAGCAAGAGTTATGGTGGCGAGAAGGACAAGCCGAAATGATTTCAAAGACTCAAGTGTCATAACACTGTACAAGAAAAAGGGGGATCGGAGTGACGGTAACAATAGTGGGGTATCTCACCTTTGTGTATTGTTGTGAAAATATTTGCAAGAATTTTTCAGCGCAGACTTCAAGTCCTGGGAGATAACGTCTATCCCTGAATCACAGTGTGACATTCGACGGAACCGGTCTACCATTGATGTGATATTCTCATTGCGACAAATGAAAAAAAAAAAAAAACTTCCGTGAACAATACCTGCCACTGTTTAATGCCTTCATCGACCTCACAACGGCATTTGATTTGGTCAGTCGTGAGGGTCTGTTCAGAGCACTAAACAAGATCGGTTGTCTGCCAACTCTTCTATCCATTTTGGAATCATTCCACACAGGCTTGAAGGGTATGATCAAGTTTGATGGTGCAACTTCAGCAGAGTTTGAAAGCAAGAGTGGAGGAGTTAAGCAAGGTTGAATACTTTCCCCCACCTTCTTTGCCAGATACTTTTCACTTCTATTGAAATATGCCTTTCGTGATCAGGATTGTGTTATTTATATTCACACTGAGAAAAACCAATGACCAAGTCCTACAAAAAAAAACACATGAAAATCGTAAACTGGTTAGAGAAATTAGACGTAGACAGCTAAATTTAATGGGCATGTAATTAGAAGAAATAAGTTTGAGAACTTGGTGACAACTGGCAAGATGGAGGGGAAGAGAACAAGGGCTGGAGAGAGAAGTAAATACCTCTATGGTTTGGCCACGTGGGATGGTGGAGACAAGAACACTGAGCTGATCCGCGATTCTGGTGATCGAGTGAAATGGCGAATCATGACCGCCCACGCTTATCGGCATAATACATGATGGATGGATGGAAACGATCTCAGGGTCGGCTTCTACTACGATACAAAGATGTGTGTAAGCGGGACATGATTGATACAGGCATAGATAATGCGCATTGGGAGCAAGTCCCCGCTGAACGTGTTGCATGGAGGGCAACTATCAGGAATTGAATGAAGACAAAGGAGAACATGATTGCAGATTGGTCACACACTGAGCGTGTAAGACGTCAGATGGTGCGTGATTGGGGAAATGGCCATTTGTTCACATGCAACCATTGTGGACGACCATATACAGCACTAATTTGTACGATTAGTAACATCCGCTACCGCCATGGGTTTTAGCTATTATGCCTTTTTGAAGCATAATGTAACAAGATATCTGTCAATACGGCAAGGTACCTGCAGGTAATGACGGTAATTAGTTAATTACCAGAAACGTAGCTCGCCTCCTGCTCGTGGAGGCGAGGTCTCGGAGGTTTGACGCTGAGCCGCCAGCGTCTGCAGCCTACCTTGTTCCAGACGTATTGGTTATCCTTTCCTCTGGATCAAACAAGGCAAGGCCGAGAGAGGGGACATGTCGTTTCGGCACTCCATGTTCTCTGAAGCTCTGCCCTGGCATTGTGATGTAATTTTGGCCAAATTCCAACTCATATACTTTGGTCTGTCAAGCCTGTAAGGTGCCACTCACAACACTTATAAATTATGCATATTTTTAAGAACATACCTAACCATGTATATTTTAGTACGTTTTCTGTATCCATGTGGATTAAGTCAATCATCTGGAAATCGAAAATGGCTACCTGTCAGCGCATGTGTGTACTACAAAGTTTTGATGTACAAGTTGGCATGCAATCTGGGACTATAATTTGGAATGAAAATGCAGCAAAAAAATTGATTGAGTTTGAAACTAAGGACACAAAAATGTAATGGCATGGAAGTAATTAGCATCCCCTGTGAGGCTGTATTCACTGCTCCATGTTATAGGACAGAGAGAAAAAAGAAAAGAGGACAGAGGGACACAGAGAGAAAGAGAGAGAGAGAGAGAGAGAGAGAGAGAGAGAGAGAGAGAGAGAGAGAAAGAGAGAGGGACAGAGAGACAAAGAGACAGATATAGAGAGAGAGGGGAAGACAGAAAGGGATAGAGACAGACAGATAAAGAACCAGAAATAATAACAAAAAGATAAACAGACTGAAAGGGATAGAGAGAGGGAACAGGAAAAGGAGAAATACAGAGAGGTTCAGAGACAAGGAGAGACAGAGTGCGAGCGATTGAGAGAGAGACACACACACAGACACAGAGGGAGACAGAGATACAGACAACAGACAGACAGATGGCGCGACAGAGAGAGAGAGACATGGATACAAGAGAGAAACAGAGAAAAGTCAGAGATAGAGAGAGAAACAGAACAAGGCAGAGAGACAGAAAGAGCCAGAGAGAGATAGGAAGAGAGAGAGACAGACTGAGAGATATAGAACAAGACACAGAGAGAGTGAGAGAGACAGGGAGAGTCAGGAGAAAGAACCACTGAGACGAAGAAAAAGCTCAGGTGAGATCAGTTTCAAGTTCTACAAAGTTATTTTCGCCTCCTGGTGACCCACCCAAATTCCAATTCTTTTGGATCCCCCTCCAGATATTTTTAAAAAAAAACGCTAACAGGAGTTCCAAGATCCACCCAACGTAGTCAGGAAGAAGCTAAACAACTGACAGACATTACAAACAACATAAGGCCACTGACAGCAGCTTATAGTGTATTATACTTTGCACATTTCCCGACTAGCATAGACTACAACAACGCATCAAATCGACTGGTCAAGTATTCGATTCTCCCTCAAAACGGACTGTTTAAAGAATAATCTGCGCTCCCAAATCAGTCTGGTCTCAAATGGATGCTAGCAGATGTTCTGCAATGTGAAGGTGGCCAGGGAGAGACTGACCACTCACCCTTCTGGTACTGAGTGGTCTGTGAAACATGGCGGTAGCACTATGTAGCCGGTACTGCTTAAGCGTGCGAATAAAATCCTTCACGGCTTTACGTATGAGTACATAGCGACACACATACGGGATATGTGTAAATGTTGACATACAGTAGCGGTCTGTGTAAATGGTGATACACATTAGAGATATTTGTAAATGGTAATATACAGTAGTGATATGTGTAAATGGTGACATACATTAGAGGTATGTGCAAATTGTGACATATAGTAGCGGTATAGTAAATGGTGGTATACAGTAGGGGTATGTGCAAATGTATACATACAGTAAGTTTAAATAGTGATAAATAGTAGTGATATGCGTAAATGATGATATATAGTATGGATTTGTGTAAATGGTGGTAAATAGTACGTATATGTGTAAATGGTGATATATAGTATGCATATGTATAAATGGGGATATATAGTATGGATATGTGTAAATTGTGATATATAGTAAGAATATGTGTTGATTGTGATATATTGTAGTGATATGTGTAGATGGTGATATATAGTAGTATGAGTAAATGGTGACATATAGCAGAGGCATGCTTAAATGGTGACGTACAGTAGGGATACTAGAACAGTAATAACACATACGCTAACACACACCACACATGTTAAATGACTTGTGTCCTGATAAAGCCGATTTGTTTGGAACAATCAGCCTTTCGGCAAGTTCAGTTGTGCGGAGAACAGAAGAACATGGAGAGAACATAGTGCTACAGATACGCGAGAAAGCTAGGAACTTGTTATGGTATTCTCTGGCGCTGGATCTGTCTACTGATCTCTCGAGTACGCCACAATTTCTCATGTTCATTCGTGTTGTCAATTTGGACTTTCAGTTAACGGAAGAGTTGGCATCCGTTGGCATCATGCATGGAACAACAATTGTAAAAGTCATTTTCTTGGAAGTGCAAAACATTTTGCAAGAATATAACCTTCGGTGGAATCAGCCTCGAGATGTTACAGTTGAGGGAGGAAACAACATTACCGGAGTGAGGAAGGGTCTGGTGGGGTGGATCAGGACTCAATTGGAAGATTTGCAAAATCCAGAGCTCTGTTCATACACTGCATCATACATCAACAAGAACTATATGGGAAAGACTAAGATATTTCTTGTATACTGAAACCAGTCGTTTCTGCTGTGAACTTCATTCGGGGACATGAACTCAATCACCGTCAGTTCCTGTCTTTTCTAGAAGAAATTGATTCTGATTTCTGTGACATGCATTATCACACATCATTGAGGTGGCTCAGCTGCTGTAAATTCGTGTTTCGTTATTGCAAGCTCCGAAGCGAAATATATGTTGTCCTCAATGAAAAAGCTGTCAGATCCTACCTGGCTGTCAAAGTTGCCCTTTTTGGTCGACATCACACCCTACATGAATGAACTGAACTTGAAACTTCAAGGAATGGATAACCTCTTCTGTGATATCTACAGAATCATCAAATGGTTTCGGAGAAAGCTGTCATTGTTTGAAGGACAGCGGGAAGGAGAAAACATTTCTCATTTTGACCATTTCAATTAATTTTGCGCTGCAATCATCGAAGATGTCAACCTCGATTTTCCGAAAAAAGAAATTTATTTATTCGTGACTTGAAGCATTTTTGGAGACATTTTCAGATCTTGACAGAATTGAGAGTGAATTTTTCTGTTCCAGAATCCGTTTGCTTGTAACCTTGATGATGTGTCAGTTGAACTACACTTGGAGGTTATTGATTTGCCAGCAAATGACGAGATAAGCACAGAGAAGGAAAACTTGTTGAAATTTACAGCTGCTTATCTGACGTTAAGTTTTCGGAACTGAAGTAATTTGCCGCTGGTATGGCATCAGTGTTTGGAACAACTTATGTCTGTGAGCTAACATTTTCAAAAATGAAGTTTGCGAAGTCAACACATCGAACCAGATTGACTGATGAAAACAATTCACTTGATTGGATGCAGCAATTCCAAACCAAGGATTGATGATATCTTGAAAGCCAAACGTTAGTTTCACAAATAACACTAACCATTTTTGCTGCTTCGTTTGTGAGATTCGGATATATTGTCATGAAAATCACCGTGGATTAACCAGTTGAGGATAATACAGGCAATCTGATTAACGGCATGTTTGCAGGGCCACAATTGTTTTTTTTAACAATACAGTAAAAACAAGTCGGATCCAAGCAGAAGTGCCCGGCTCGGGAGATAAAACAGTCCCGTCTGTCATTTAGAATTTCCCGACATCAAACGAAATGGCGGCTTTGCTTGTCACCACATGACAGAAAGTTGTGGGCTTGTTATTGAGAACATTGGGACATCTGCAGGACATCAACAACGTCACGTGAACAATTCAAGGCTGTTTGAAAAAAAACCATGATTAGGGGAGACAGTGTAACTCAAACGGTTGATTTAGGCGGACGTGCTTTGGCACTGCAGTTATGTTTTGGAATAATGTCTACCGTGTGCGAATTAAGTGAATTTAATTTTACACGTGCCTGTCGTGGCAAATGTAGATGTGATTTGATAGAACTGCAGTGTTGCCTAAGGTAGTTCATATTGTATAATTAGTCCTAATTAACTTAGGCAGTAGCATGGTTGAGACTAGCTAGAGTAGTGAAGTGATAATTAGCTCTGTTAGTTGAAAATAGAGTAGTGTAGTGTTGATAAGCTCTACTTGTTGAGAATTGAGTAATGGGCGATAATTGGGATCTTCCAGTGGGTGCTCCCTGGTGGGGGTGTTATGCACGCTGTTTGTTGTTTTTTTTAAATTCTTGTTTTGGCCTGATGAAAACCTATGTGTTCAGTTCATCTGTCCCTGACAGAGTTTGGTTCACTGTATTTTTCTGAGCGAGGTCGATGGCCCACGATCATCTAATAAAGATCAGTGACGGGTAGGCTATCACCAGTTGTATTATATATTTTACAGGTTCCCTCTTGTTGGGATGAAGAACACAGAACCATTGAAAAATCAGATACCGGATAATTGTTGGTGCAGGAAGATTGGCCAGCAACTTTCTCAATGAGCCTATGCTAGAAGAAGTTGATAAACATTGCTCGGTGGAGCTGAATGGTATAAGTATCCCACTTGATAAATACTGATAACATTACTAAGAAGATTACACACTACCTGTGGACCGCAACATAGTAATGAGTTTTGAGTCATACCATTCGTGAACATACCAGTGGTGATGGATGTTCAGTCCACTTATTACTAGAGCAATACAATGACTGTTTCGAGTGAGAACTGTAGAACATTTCGCAAGAAGAAAAACGTCATGTTCATGGGACAGTGTTTCATTTTTTTCACTGCGCAGGAATTGTGAGGACTCAGTTTCTACAAACTATTAGGAACAGTTTTCTTTTAGGAACAAATAGTATCGTTCCCGGACTGTAGATTTGAATGGGAATCAGATCTCATGATCATCAGAGCTCCTGGAGGAGGACATGTCTAGACGGAAGGACACGGCATTTGGTGAGGTCTATTGTGCTGATTCTTGTGATGTAGTGTAGTCCTTGCCATGATGAGTGGACACTGATCATGAACTTTGTGGTCTGACCTATACACTTACATTAGAATACACGACACACATTTTCTTCGCATACACGTCTCATATCCGTTACACTTTTCTTTTAATAAATTAATCTTTATTAATTTTTAGAAGCAAGAGTTGTTGAATATGTTGCGTTGGGGAAGTATGAGAGGGGGTATAGTACGACAGTGAGAAAGAGAGAGAGAGGAAAAGGTGTCCATGAACCGAAGGAGTGTGTTGGACGGAAGCTGGTGGATTCTCCAGGATATTGATAAGGGAAAAACATTATAATGTGGATGTTGACTCCCCTCACTCCAGGGACGACACTTTAAAGTAAGACACGACATATATGCACACTAGGCCTGATGTAACTATCTTTTTTGCTAACGTCTTCTTCTATGATAACGTTTTGTAGTAAATAAATATGTTTGTTGTCTTTATTTTTTTTATTTTGTGCATTGCACACCACTCACACATGATTAGCATGGACTACTAAACTTAGTTTTTCGTCTTTTTTCCCGGAGCTTTCGTTCTGGCTTGCAAGTATTGTACAGAATGATTATGCGGCCCGCTCTGGTCATTTTATCAGGTATCCGGCCCGCTGTGAAAAAAGTTTGGTGACCCTTAGTCTAGAGCACCACAAACATAACTAATAATATAGTACCTATTATAGTTATATATTATCTTTATCCAGGGTCGTGCGGTAGATTTTCTCAGTATTATTCAAGTCTATAATAAGCCGCCCTTTAATGATGTAAGTCTTCGAAATGCCGCCCCCTCCTTCACTGCTAATGCCGCCCCTTTAAGGTTCCGCCTAATGAGGCCGCTTCTCTGTATTATAGCCCGGCACGGCTCTAGACTTATCTTGTAATCTGTGATGGCTTGGGCACGTTCACAAACATGACAGTCTAGATAAGAATGATGGAGGGAAGAGTGTCGGGGTGGTGGAGAAGTGGAAAAGCCCAAGTAAATAGATTCAAGATGTGATAGAGAAATTACACATGACAGCAATAACGATGCTGATGTTGTGTAGAAACAGAAAGATAGAAATGGATAGATAGAAATGTGTAGTTATACATTGATTGATAGATGGAATTTTATAGACAGACAATAATAGATAGAAATTGATAGATAGAAATCGATAGATATACATTGATGAATAGAAATTGATAAACATTGATAGATAGAAACTGTTAGATAGAAATTGATAGATCTAAATTGATGTATATAAAATGAAGATAGAAGCTTATGGATAGAAACTGATAGATAGAAACTCATAGATATAAACTGATATATAGCAAATGATTGATAGAAATTGATAGTTATAAATTGATAGACAGAAACGTATATAAAAATTGATAGATAGAAATTGATAGTTATAAATTGATAGATAGAAACCGATAGATATAGATTGATAAATTCAAAACAATGTTTTCCCGCAGTGAATTTGAATAACGAAGACACAAACAATAGATTCACGATTTATTGCCTGGCATATTTCGCTGCATCTCGTCAGGTACATACTGCAGAAATCACACAACTTACGTGAATTAACTAGATAAATCCTTCAAGTTGAAATATACACATATTCGCACAGTAATGTCGATTGTCTACCACGGTAATTTTAAGCTGACTAACATGTCTTTCTGTTTGCACAATTCTGGCTTGCGTTGATAGATCATAATTGCTTCTGCAAATTTTAACAAGCGAGTATTTTGTGTGTTAAACAACACGCGAAAGGCAGTGTTTCTGTCCACCACATGGCCACTGTCGACGATGTGCCTACCGATTGAAGACGCCGGGAGCTTCCGGTGTGTCGGCCCCACGAGGCTAGCATCTCCTGTTTGTTGTATCTTGTTGACCCATTGAGGTATGTGTTCTAACACCCGTTTGTTAAGCTGTCTCTCTGTTCTACCAATGTAAACGGCCTGGCATCTACATATGAATTGGTAAATACAATTGTTTGTGGCGTACAGAGGAACAGGTTCTTTGGTTGCTGGTGTAGGAATCGGTACGGTTTTAAATCTAATGACTGGAGTTGCCGCACAGAATGTTCGGCCTACAGCTGTGGTAAGCCGGTCTTGTAGACTTTGCATTACGTCATCCCCTCGAAAGGTTAGCGGGATGAATACCTTGAGTTTAGGGACTGTAGTTACGTCTGCTTTGGGTTTGGGCTGTTGGCAGTGTCGCTTTATAAATCCTGTGGAGTACCCATTCAGGTTTAAGACATTCTTCAGAGTTTCAAATTCCTCTGTCAGTGTGTCCTGGCTGCATATCTTTCTAGCACGGTCAAACAAGGTCCGTACTAAGCCCCGTTTGTACTGGACAGGTGTGAAGCTCTGAAAATTTAGATATTGGCCAGTCCATGTTCCTTTGCGATACACCGATCTTTGAATTGTGCCGTCTGCTCTAAGTCTCATTAGAATATATAGGAACGGCAACGCTTCGTTGTGTTCGTGTTCCATAGATAGAGAGATGTTTTTATGCGTCATGTTCATTGTGGCCTGAAACGATGTTGCTTGTAGCTCGTCTGTGGTGATAATTAGTATATCGTCCACATAACGACGGTAAAAGGCCAAGTTGTTGATGTCTGAGGATCTCTTTTCTTCTAAATGTGCCATGAAGATGTCCGCTAGAATAGGACCAAGAGGACTCCCCATGGCCACTTCCGTCAATTTGGCGGTATGACTTAGTTAGAAAATTGAATTGTATGTTGGAGGTACAAAGTAGTAGTAGCCTCTCCAGAATAGGTGTTGGTATGCCTAATTTTAGTTTGTTTGTCTTCACTGCGTTCCCTTATTATTTGCACCGTCTCCTCTAATGGAACGTTAGTGAATAGGGAGGCTATATCCATGGATGCCATGTGTTTGTTATTTATGTCCATAGTATCCAATAATTCCACCAGTTGGAATGTATCTCTGAGTATTTTAGGATCGAAGGACTGTCGTACTGGCTTTAACATTTCGGCCAGCCATCTCGCCATTCGGTGTTGTGCAGAGTTAACCGTGGACAGGATAGGTCTTAGCGGGATGCCGGGCTTGTGAAGTTTGGGTAGACCGTACATCTGAACAGCTGAGGAGTGTGCGAGCCACGTGGTGTGAGCGTTTTTGCAGTGGCCTCACTGATGAGTCCCGCATTCACAAGTGACTGGATCTCTTTCCTCATTATAGCATCCAGGTCCTCCGACTTGTTCACTTTTTGATCTATCCTGAATTTGGATTCATCTGACAATATTACATCCATTTTTGGATGTAATTTTTTCATTACTGTGCGAATATGTGTATGTTTCAACTTGAAGGATTTATCTAGTTAATTCACGTAAGTTGTGTGATTTCTGCAGTATGTACCTGACGAGATGCAGCGAAATATGCCAGGCAATAAATCGTGCAATCTATTGTTTGTGTCTTCGTTATTCAGATTGATAAATATAAAATATAAAAGGGGGCTGAGTGGTCTCGAGGTATGGTGTCCGCCTCGAGTGCTGGAGGTCCCAGGTTCAGGCCCCGGTGAGGACCGGGATTTATTTAAAAAATCCACCTGGACTTCCAGTAATTTCTCCTGGTCTCTGGATAGTGAGATCGGACACCCGTGTGTATTGTTGCGCACGTAAGAAATCCCTTGGCAGTTGGAAATCGAAAAAGAGTAGCCTAACGGCGCTGCCAGGGCAAAATTTCGAGTTAAAAATCTACCCAAAGTATTTCATGATCCTCGCCGTTGCTACGGAGTTCGTGCTTTGAGTTGAGTTTCTCCAGACTCAGGTTTGAGATAGGAGGAAAACGGAGCACTTATGGGGTTGAACCCATGTGCCGTGATGTTGATCCAACGACTAAAACTAAAACTAAACTAAAATATAAAATAATAGATATAAATTGATAGACAGAAACTGAAAGATAAAAACTGATAGATATAAATTGTTAGATATATAATTTGATAGATAGAAACTGATAGATATAAATTGTTAGATATATAATATTAGATAAAAACTGATAGATATAAATTGTTAGATATATAATTTGATAGATAGAAACTGATAGATATAAATTGTTAGATAATAATTTGGATAGATAGAAACTGATAGATATAAATTGTTAGATATATAATTTGATAGATAGAAAACTGATAGATATAATTGTTAGATATATAATTTGATAGATAGAAACTGATAGATATAAATTGTTAGATATATAATTCTAGATAAAAACTGATAGATATAAATTGTTAGATATATAATTTGATAGATAGAAACTGATAGATATAAATTGTTAGATATATAATTTGATAGATAGAAACTGATAGATATAAATTGTTAGATATATAATTTGATAGATAGAAACTGATAGATATAAATGTTAGATATATAATTTGATAGATAGAAACTGATAGATATAAATGTTAGATATATAATTTGATAGATAGAAACTGATAGATATAAATTGTTAGATATATAATTTGATAGATAGAAACTGATAGATATAAATTGTTAGATATATAATTTGATAGATAGAAACTGATAGATATAAATTGTTAGATATATAATTTGATAGATAGAAACTGATAGATATAAATTGTTAGATATATAATTTGATAGATAGAAACTGATAGATATAAATTGTTAGATATATAATTTGATAGATAGAAACTGATAGATATAAATTGTTAGATATATAATTTGATAGATAGAAACTGATAGATATAAATTGTTAGATATATAATTTGATAGATAGAACTGATAGATATAAATTGTTAGATATATAATTTGATAGATAGAAACTGATAGATATAAACTGTTAGATATATAATTTGATAGATAGAAACTGATAGATATAAAATGATAGATATATAATTTGATAGATAGAAACTGATAGATATAAATTGTTAGATATATAATTTGATAGATAGAAACTGATAGATATAAATTGTTAGATATATAATTTGATAGATAGAAACTGATAGATATAAATTGTTAGATATATAATTTGATAGATAGAAACTGATAGATATAATTGTTAGATATAATTTGATAGATAGAAACTGATAGATATAAATTGTTAGATATATAATTTGATAGATAGAAACTGATAGATATAAATGTTAGATATATAATTTGATAGATAGAAACTGATAGATATAAATGTTAGATATATAATTTGATAGATAGAAACTGATAGATATAAATTGTTAGATATTTAATTTGATAGATAGAAACTGATAGATATAAATTGTTAGATATTTAATTTGATAGATAGAAACTGATAGATATAAATTGTTAGATATATAATTTGATAGATAGAAACTGATAGATATAAATTGTTAGATATATAATTTGATAGATAGAAACTGATAGATTAAATTGTTAGATATATAATTTGATAGATAGAAACTGATAGATATAAATTGTAGATATATAATTTGCATAGATAGAAACTGATAGATATAAATTGTTAGATATATAATTTTGATAGATATAGAAACTGGATAGATATAAATTGTTAGATATATAATTGATAGATAGAAACTGATAGATATAAATTGTTAGATATATAATTTGATAGATAGAAACTGATAGATATAAATGTTAGATATATAATTTGATAGATAGAAAACTGATAGATATCAATGTTAGATATATAATTTGATAGATAGAAACTGATAGATATAAATTGTTAGATATATAATTTGATAGATAGAAACTGATAGATATAAATGTTAGATATATAATTGATAGATAGAAACTGATAGATAATAAATGTTAGATATATAATTTGATAGATGAAACTGATAGATATAAATGTTAGATATATATTTGATAGATAGAAACTGATAGATATAAATTGTTAGATATATAATTGATAGATAGAAACTGATAGATATAAATGTTAGATATATAATTTGATAGATAGAAACTGATAGATATAAATGTTAGATATATAATATGATAGATAGAAACTGATAGATATAAATGTTAGATATATAATATTGATAGATAGAAACTGATAGATATAAATGTTAGATATAATAATTGATAGATAGAAACTGATAGATATAAATTGTTAGATATATAATATTGATAGATAGAAACTGATAGATTATAAATGTTAGATATATAATATGATAGATAGAAACTGATAGATATAAATGTTAGATATATAATATGATAGATAGAAACTGATAGATATAAATGTTAGATATATAATTTGATAGATAGAAAACTGATAGATATAAATGTTAGATATATAATATGATAGATAGAAACTGATAGATATAAATGTTAGATATATAATTATGATAGATAGAAACTGATAGATATAAATGTTAGATATATAATATGATAGATAGAAACTGAAGATATAATTGTTAGATATATAATTTGATAGATAGAAAACTGATAGATATAAATTGTTAGATATATAATTTGATAGATAGAAAACTGATAGATATTAAATTGTTAGATATATAATTTGTATAGATAGAAACTGATAGATATAAATTGTTAGATATATAATTTGATAGATAGAAACTGATAGATATAAATGTTAGATAATATAATTTGATAGATAGAAACTGATAGATATAAATGTTAGATATATATATTGATAGATAGAAACTGATAGATATAAATGTTAGATATATAATCTTGATAGATAGAAACTGATAGATATAAATGTTAGATATATAATTTAGATAGATAGAAAATGATAGATATAAATGTTAGATATATAATATGATAGATAGAAACTGATAGATATAAATGTTAGATATATAATTGATAGATAGAAACTGATAGATATAAATGTTAGATATATAATTTGATAGATAGAAACTGATAGATATAAATGTTAGATATATAATTTGATAGATAGAAACTGATAGATATAAATGTTAGATATATAATTTGATAGATAGAAACTGATAGATATAAATGTTATATATATATATAATTTGATAGATAGAAACTGATAGATATAAATTGTTAGATATATAATTTGATAGATAGAAATTGATAGATATAAATTTTAGATATATAATTTGATAGATAGAAACTGATAGATATAAATGTTAGATATATAATTTGATAGATAGAAACTGATAGATATAAATGTTGATATATAATTTGATAGATAGAAACTGATAGATTATAAATGTTAGATAATATAATTTGATAGATTCTTGAAACTGATAGATATAAATGTTAGATATATGAATTTGATAGATAGAAACTGATAGATATAAATGTTAGATATATAATTTGATAGATAGAAACTGATAGATATAAATGTAGATATATAATTTGATGATAGAAACGATAGATATAAATTTAGATGTATAATTGATAGATAGAAACTGATAGATATAAATGTTAGATATATAATTTGATAGATAGAAACTGATAGATATAAATGTTAGATATATAATTTGATAGATAGAAACTGATAGATATAAATGTTAGATATATAATTTGATAGATAGAAACTGATAGATATAAATGTTAGATATATAATTTGATAGATAGAAAACTGATAATATAAAAATTGTTAGATATATAATTTGATAGATAGAAACTGAATAGATATAAATGTTAGATATATAATTTGATAGATAAAAACTGATAGATATAAATGTTAGATATATAATTTGATAGATAGAAACTGATAGATATAAATGTTAGATATATAATTTGATAGATAGAAACTGATAGATATAAATTGTCAGATATATAATTTGATAGATAGAAACTGATAGGTCAACACTGACAGATAGAAACTGATAGATATAAATTGTTAGATATGTAATATGATAGATAGAAACTGATAGATATAAATGTTAGATATATAATATGATAGATAGAAACTGATAGATATAAATGTTAGATATATAATATGATAGATAGAAACTGATAGAAATAAATGTTAGATATATAATATGATAGATAGAAACTGATAGATATAAATTGATAGATAGAAACTGATAGATATAAATGTTAGATATATAATATGATAGATAGAAACTGATAGATATAAATGTTAGATATATAATATGATAGATAGAAACTGATAGATATAAATGTTAGATATATAATATTATAGATAGAAACTGATAGATATAAATGTTAGATATATAATATGATAGATAAGAAACTGATAGATATAAATGTTAGATATATAATATGATAGATAGAAACTGATAGATATAAATGTTAGATATATAATATGATAGATAGAAACTGATAGATATAAATGTTAGATATATAATTTGATAGATAGAAACTGATAGATATAAATGTTAGATATATAATATGATAGATAGAAACTGATAGATATAAATGTTAGATATATAATATGATAGATAGAAACTGATAGATATAAATGTTAGATATATAATTTGATAGATAGAAACTGATAGATATAAATGTTAGATATATAATATTATAGATAGAAATTGATAGATATAAATGTTAGATATATAATATGATAGATAGAAACTGATAGATATAAATGTTAGATATATAATTTGATAGATAGAAACTGATAGATATAAATGTTAGATATATAATATGATAGATAGAAACTGATAGATATAAATGTTAGATATATGATATGATAGATAGAAACTGATAGATATAAATGTTAGATATATAATTTGATAGATAGAAACTGATAGATATAAATGTTAGATATATAATATGATAGATAGAAACTGATAGATATAAATGTTAGATATATAATTTGATAGATAGAAACTGATAGATATAAATGTTAGATATATAATATGATAGATAGAAACTGATAGATATAAATGTTAGATATATAATATGATAGATAGAAACTGATAGATATAAATGTTAGATATATAATTTGATAGATAGAAACTGATAGATATAAACGTTAGATATATAATATGATAGATAGAAACTGATAGATATAAATGTTAGATATATAATATGATAGATAGAAACTGATAGATATAAATGTTAGATATATAATTTGATAGATAGAAACTGATAGATATAAATGTTAGATATATAATATAATAGATAGAAACTGATAGATATAAATGTTAGATATATAATATGATAGATAGAAACTGATAGATATAAATGTTAGATATATAATATGATAGATAGAAACTGATAGATATAAATGTTAGATATATAATTTGATTGATAGAAACTGATAGATATAAATGTTAGATATATAATTTGATAGATAGAAACTGATAGATATAAATGTTAGATATATAATTTGATAGATAGAAACTGATAGATATAAATGTTAGATATATAATTTGATAGATAGAAACTGATAGATATAAATTGTTAGATATATAATTTGATAGATAGAAACTGATAGATATAAATTGTTAGATATATAATTTGATAGATAGAAACTGATAGATATAAATGTTAGATATATAATTTGATAGATAGAAACTGATAGATATAAATGTTAGATATATAATTTGATAGATAGAAACTGATAGATATAAATTGTTAGATATATAATTTGATAGATAGAAACTGATATATATAAATTGTTAGATATATAATTTGATAGATAGAAACTGATAGATATAAATGTTAGATATATAATTTGATAGATAGAAACTGATAGATATAAATGTTAGATATATAATATGATAGATAGAAACTGATAGATATAAATTGTTAGATATATAATTTGATAGATAGAAACCGATAGGTCAACAGTGACAGATAGACATTTCGAAAGAGATTTATGGGGAATAAATTCTGCACCGGAAAAGCCACTGAATGATAATTCCATGCTTATTTGTTGTTGTTGTTGTTGTTGTTGTTATTGTTGTTGTTGTTGGTGTTGTTGTTGTTGTTGTTGTTGTTGTTGTTGTTGTTATTGTTGTTGTTGTTGTTGTTGTTGTTGTTGTTGTTGTTGCTGTTGTTGTTGTTGTTGTTGTTGTTGTTGTTGTTGTTCATGTCGTTGTTGTTCTTGTTGTAGATGTCACGGCATGCGTATCACAAACTCCCTTCTCACCGTGTGCCTTTCCGGTAACGTGTTGTACCAAATCAACACCCTGCAGGGGCCAAACGGAAATTGCCATTTGAAAATTGGATCCGAGGGAAAGCTGACTCCTGCATGCTGAGAGAACCTGTCTGTCAATGTCATCCCCTGTTGCTTTGTTCTCTTGCTGCTTGGCAGTGGCTGTTTGAGTTGTGGAGATTAAATGAGCTGCTGTTGGCAGGCGACCAGAGTTTATTGTATTAAAGCAATGCAGGGCTCCAGCACATATAAATTTCATTGAAGATTGCTGTTAGAATTTTTATACGGAGATTAATATCGAATAGAAAGAATGCATAATTCGACGAACACCGGGGCAATATGACTTACATAGAAATGGAAAATTATTGAAACAGGTTAGAGAGTACACTTAGCTAGGCAGTTTGTTCACAGACTACAGAAAACAAAATAGAAAAGAAAATACAGAAAGCAAACAACTTCACCTATCAAACAGCACATATTCTAAAACATCACATCAAATATCAACATACACACAAAAAAGAAGCTGATAGAGGATTTATTCGTCCCAACTTGTGCTACCAACGGCAAACATGGGCAGTCTTAGAACATACTGGCGTAAAATCACATCATGTGAGATGAGGTACATAAGAAATGCAGCTGGAAAAACAAGAAGACAGAGAGACAAATGAGAAATTAAGACAAGTGTAGGGATAACACCGATTACTGGATGTATAGAACAACAAAGAATTAAATAGCTCTGACATGAAGTTAGTATGGAACAAGATCAACCAACGGCTAGAGAGTTCTACGTAAGCACATCGGGATACAAGGAAAGAGGATGACCCAGAAAGAGTTGGCTAGATGGAGTAAAAGAGATATTGAAGAAATCAAATATGAAGTTAATGAAAGCAACAAGACAATCGAAACACAGACAATGACTTCAGGCTCCTCTGTTTGACGTGTCATGGCAAAAATAGTAGGACAAAAGGAGAAGACGGAGTTTTGATTGTGCGCATCCGCGTATGTTTCTATTCCGTGTCTTATCAAGGAGCCTGCGGTCTCAAGTATCAAGATGGAGGCGTAGGTCGCCGTGACTGAGAGGTTTAAGGCTGTTACACATCCACTTATAACCGTGTGGTAGTGGGGACATTTCACACACCGGCCAGTTGGACATAAATGTTGACTGCTCGTCCTTGATTTGGGGACGTAAGTTACAATTATCGCAACAATCGGAAAGGGTTCGCCTGATGGCGGGGGAGACTGCTAATAGGCAAGGCTAATCCTCACGTCGGTTATGTCATTCATTCATTCATTCATTCATTCATTCATTCATTCATTCTTTCATTCATTCATTCAGTAGTATGTTCTTTGCAGAACCTCGCTCCCATAACAACCTTCGGGAACACTTTTCAATAACCCTCAAGATGTCCCGCATCCGATAAACCCATCTGGAGATCATCCGCCACATCCTGCACCAATCTTCTCTTTGGCTGTCATCGTCCTCTCTGAAGATACAATGTCAGGTGAGTTGGGTTGGGCTGAGCTGAGCTAAGAAACTATGGCACTGCACTCAGGACATTTCCACACGCCCTCCGTTCCCTCGTTCAACAGCCAGCGAAGAGTCATACTGCTAATCGTTCCAACTGCCATCTGATTGATAGATCTCCTGGTCTTCCTCTCCATTTTGAGTTTCGTCCAGAGCCCCTGCCGATACCCCGCAACATCACCCTCTCCAGTAACGGGTTCTCAGTATGTTCCCCCCATGTATCCAGAGGCGCCCGACCACATCTCCATTGTCCATAGGCAATCTACCGCTGAGAGTTACATTCCTTGCCAGCCTATTAGTCTGTACATTTCCTCGCACTCCCACAAGGCCTGGGCCGAAAATCCATACAATTCACACAATCTGTGAGGCGAGGTAAGTCATTCTAAACATAAAATTCCTTTCTCCACATTACTAAGTATACTCCGTGAATGAATACAATGTGTGTTGCAGCGGTCTCCTCCAACCATCGGAAAGCTGCTGTTACTGCTTCCACTTTCATTCTCATGCTGGAGGTTATATTCTCATATGACTAGCTTCAAATGATAGATGGAAACATTTAGGTTTCCGTCAGTTTGGATTTAAGCGCGGGTCTGGCAAGTGGGGATGCATGATAGGAAGACCACGTTGTGTGTAGAGCCTGTGTGCTATAACAAAGATCAGTATCTATACATTAAGAGATGTGCCTTGAGAAATGGCTCAGATATGGGTTTTCTTCGTCTGTTATGTTGTCGATTCTTGTAACCAAATCAATCAGTCAATTGATGTATGCAGTTTTAGTAACAAAAATGGACAAAATTATACGAATATAGTATTCATTCATTCATTCATTCATTCATTCATTCATTCATTCATTCATTCATTCATCTATCCATCCATTGAATTCATTATTCATTCCCCCATTCCTTCATTCGTTTATGTATTCCTACATTTCTTCATTCATTTATTTCTTCATTCATTCCCTCTTTAATTCCATTCCTTTATGCTTTCATTCGTCTATTCCAATTTCATTCGTTAACTTCCCATTCATACCTTCATGAACTCGTCATTATTTCATGCACTTATAATTCATTTCTTCTCTCCTTTAAGCAAGTATTTAGTCTTTCACCCTTAATTAATTAATTAATTAATTCTATGCATTCCTTTATTGATTTATTCTTTTATTTTTGACTGCTCAATTAATTCCTTCATTCCTGCTTTCATTCATTCCTTCATTTACTCATGAACTTACTCATTCTTCCGTTACTTCATTAATAAATTCATGTATTGAATCGTTCATTCATGCAACACTGTTGAAACAAGACCACCGATTATTTCCGCCAAAAGAAATGCTTTCAAAATGCAAGAAACATTTCACATCTGGTCACACCAGGTCACATCTGGTCACACCAGGTCACATCTGGTCACACCAGGCCACATCTGGTCACACCAGTTCGCATCTGGTCACATCTGGTCACATCTGGTCACATCTAGTCACACCGGGTCACATCTAGTCACACTGGGTCACATCTAGTCACACTGTCTGCGTGTGTGGTGAAGAGGTTAGTGAACGTTGTTGAACAATTACTCGACATACTGTCTCGAGGGTTTTTGACAGCAGCAGGCCATTTGAGAGCAGATAACCATGAAAAAATATGAAAAGATTCAAAGGAAAATAAGGAAACTGTGCAAAGAGCCAAACGAAGCATGGCTTGAGAACAATTGTAGGGACATTGAAATACAACACAACAATCGGAATACAAAAATAGTTAATGACATCACTAATAAAAGAACACAGACATCAACAATAAAAATGGCATTAACAACAACAATAATAACAACGATAAACCAACATCAGCAACAACAACAATAATAACAACAACAATAACAAAAGCAAGAACAATAATTACAATAAAAATAGCAAGAACGATAGTGATAGCAGTAAAAAGAACGACAGCAACAAGAAAAGCAAAAACAATCACAACAACAACAATAACAAACCCAGCAATACCAATAATAATAATAATAATAATAATAATAATAATAGCTATAACAACTGCAACAAGAACAACAATAAGAACAACAACAAAAATGGCAATAAATATAGCAACATGAACAACAACAATAAAAACAGCAGAAACAACAACATTTATAATAACAACCATATAACAACAACATGCATACCTACAATAATAACAACAACAATAACAACAGCTACAAAAACACGAAAATATAATAACAATACCACTAACAACAGGAACAACAATAATTGCAATAATAATAATAACAATAACACACACAGCAACAACAATAACAGTAATTTTATCAATAATAATAACAATAGCACAACAATAATAAAAATAATATAAACAATAATAACAACAGCAAAAACAAGAACAACAATAATAACAACAATATCAACAACACCAGTAACAATAATAATAACAACAATAACAATAACAACAATAACAATAACAACAATAACAACAATAACAACAAGAACGAACGAACGAACGAACAGATTTATTTTCAAAGGGTAACAAATTGGGCACGCAGACCCGTCTTACATTCTGCCCTTCCAATCACTCATCTTTCTTTCATCAACAGTGCTTAGGAAAAAACATTGTCAAATGAATTTTGTAAACATAAACTATGCATACTACTATGTTATGAGACACATCCACCACCCACCCACACATCCACCATTCACTCTAACTCCCCCACCCAACCACACACACAACCCAGACACACATACATCCTCCCACCCATCCACCACATCCCTACACCTACACATCTCTCCACCCACACACACCTCCCACCCACCACACATCTCATCCACCCACACCCCAAGCACACACACATTCCCCAACCCACACATCCCCCACCCACTCATATCCACCCACCTACACACATCTCCCCACCCACACACATCTCCTCATCCACTCACATATCCTCTACCTGTCCCATTACCCACCAACAATCACCCACCCACATATCATCCTCCACCCACACACCTCCAACCACCCAGCCAAACACACATTCCTCAGCCATACATCCCTCACGCACTCACACATCTCCCCGCTAACTCACATATTCCGCACTTACCCTCACACACATTCCGCATTGTGTGGGTGGGGAGATGTTGTGTGAACTACACAGCAATAATAATAACACCGATAACAGCAGCAACAGCAGCAGCAGCAAATGCAATAATAATAACAGAAGCAACAACAGCAGGAGCAGTAATAAAATCAGCTACAACAATAACAACATGACCCAGCAGAGGTAATGGCAAGAACAATAACAGTAACAGCAACAATAATAACCAAAGCTCGGCTAGATATAGATGGCCAGCAGGAATCGGCTAAAGCGCCCACACAACATATTCCATAAAATGCCCTGACAGAAGAATGGCTCAGACGGTCATTCCTAGACACGTATCCAGTCTGAGCAGAACAATCCACCTTTGACCCACCCAAGCCGACCCCTGGTTGCCTTTTTAAAGCCGCAGATGTGCCCAATTATTCCTCGTTTTATAGCCCAGCTTGTGCGGCTTTCATGCATTTTAAAACATAGACACGAACTCCCGTTTGTATGTGAACAGGACAGAAGCATGTGGGATGATATGTAGAAACTTTGCAACAAATAGAGTAGAAGTTGATGAAGTAGATACGAAATATGGTTCTCATTAAATAAAAGATCGTATGGATTAAACAACTTTATTTTCAAAGGGTTAAGAATTGGACGTGTAGACCCGTCTAACTTTTAATCATCTGTCACTTTCTTTCATACATTATTGTCGCCAGCAAAAGCAGCACATTTGGAGTACAAATCATGTTTTTGGATTGTTCTCAAAATATACTGTGATCCACACATCGATCATTATTGAGAACTAGATGGATGAAAGGCAACAGGCTAGTGAGTCAGAATTATCCTGATATTGTAACAGCCGGGTTAAAGTGAAACCGAATACACATCACCAAGGAGGTCAGCTTGCCGGAATTGATAAGTGATGATCCTTAAACTTCCGGTGTGCTGATGCCGAGGTAACGGGTTCAATCCCTATACCGGTAAACTGGACTAAAATGTTGACTTTTCGGCCTTGACTTGGGGACGTGAATTACAAGTAGGTCAGAAGTCAGAGTGGGTTCGCCTGATGGAGAGGGACACTGGTGATAGGGAAAGATAATCCACACGCAAAAATCAATCCAGTGGACTAGAAGTTGTAGCAGGTGTATAGATTAGGCTTGAGTTTAACTCCAGGGAGCTCAACCCCAACATAAACACATCACCAATATATAGATGAAGAACAGCAAGAATATGTAGTGGTAGTAGTTGTGGTAGTGGTGGTAGTAGTAGTGGTTGTAGTAGTACTAGTGGTAGTAGTTGTGGTAGTGGTGGTGATGGTGGTGGTAGTAGTAGTAGTAGTAGTAGTAGTAGTAGTAGTAGTAGTAGTAGTAGTAGTAGTAGTAGTAGTAGTAGTAGTAGTAGTAGTAGCAGTAGTAGTAGTAGTAGTTGTAGTAGTAGTAGTAGTAGTAGTAGTAGTAGTAGTAGTGGTGATGGTAGTAGTAGTAGTAGTAGTAGTAGTAGTAGTAGTAGTAGTAGTACTAGTGGTAGTAGTTGTGGTAGTGGTGGTGATGGTGGTGGTAGTAGTAGTAGTAGTAGTAGTAGTAGTAGTAGTAGTAGTAGTAGTAGTAGTAGTAGTAGTAGTAGTAGTAGTAGTGGTGATGGTAGTAGTAGTAGTAGTAGTAGTAGTAGTAGTAGTAGTAGTAGTAGTAGTAGTAGTAGTGGTGGTGATGGTAGTAGTAGTAGTAGTAGTAGTAGTAGTAGTAGTAGTAGTAGTAGTAGTAGTAGTAGTAGTAGTAGTAATAGTGGTGGTGGTGGTGGTGGTGGTGGTGATGGTGGTGGTTTGTATTAGCAGCAGCAGTAATAGTAGTAGTGGCAGTAGTAGTAGCTATAGCGATAGTAGCTGCAGCAGTAGTAATAGAAGAAGAAAATGAAGAAGAGAACTAACAAAAACAAGAACACTTAAAAGTTAATATAATGTCCAGAATTTGACTGACAATGCATTGTCTATGTCAATGTTCACTCAATGCAGTGTCAAAGTTCATAACATCTAGTGTAACCTTGAAATAATCATAAAGGGATTGATTGATCTTTATTTTTTTTTTAACGCGTTTGTTACGGCTAGACAATCACTGCACCGGGTTTCATCCCATATAGCTGATCCTCTCAACACACAGCAGTCAACCGCCCGCAGACTGCGGGGCACGGTACACGTAGCTCTAGCGACGACCCCCATGGAGTATCCAGAAATAACTGCACCCGATACCTGAATGACGGACTTAAACTTGGGCACGACCTTTTTGAACGAGTGTACGTGACTGTTGAGATTCTCCTTGTATGAAAGACTGAGCATTATAGAGATATATGTGTAGGATGAACGTGATCCTCCAACAACACCAATCTCTCATTCTGTAAATCTCTGTTCGTGGCTCTCTCCAATCACTCCATCTGATCTCCATGTCCTTGCATTATTCTTTCCTTCTTGTGCGCGTGAGGAGATTCCCGATGGGTATTCCTCTCTCGTGAGGTGCAAACACACAGCAAGCCGTTGTCGTGGAAGGGTTGGAATGTTAATGGACGAGCGATAAGGCTGATGAATATGTATGACAGCGTATGTGACACAACAGGCAGCTCCTGATGTGGTACGGGCACAACTGGGTCACTGTGTCCAGTCCCAGGGGCAGGGCGGAATTATTACAATCTCGTCTTCTAGAAAGTAACATAATGTCTTCGGTCTGGGCATCCATCAATTATTCCATCCATCCGACCAGCTATCTTTTCTTTCAAACATCCATCTTTTCGTGTATACATCCATCTATTATTATTTCAAAAATCTATCGAACTATCCAACCTTCCATTCATCTGTCTATCAATTCATCTTTTCATGTATAAATCCATCATTATTTCCATTCATTCATCCAATTTTTTCATCAACGCATTCCTTCATTTATTCTTCGATCCATCATTTCATCCATCCACCCATCGAATCATATATCCATCTTTTCATTCAAACATCCATTTATGTATCCATTCATCTATATATCCAGCCTATTCAGTCACACATCCATCCACCTTTGTCATTCATTTAACCATCCATCTTTTCATTTAATCATCCATCCATTAATGTTTTTCATCCATACATTGATCTATCATTTCTTCTATCAATCTATTCATCTGTCAATCGATCCAATCATCTATACATCCAACCATCTTTTCGTACACATATCCATTCATCCATATTTTTATTCAAACATCCATCCCTCCATTAATACATACATCAAACTGTTCATCCATCAATTCTTTTTTATTCATACTTCCATCCATCAATAAATACATTTTTGTTATCCATCAGTCATTAACAAAACGAGCAGTGCAAGAAAAGTTAATTAAATTCTCTTAAAGATACAAAGAAATAAGCAAAGACAAATCAGTGAGCTCACGAGAAGACGAATAAGAGTAAAAATACAGGTTGTTTGAAATTTAAAAAAAAACCACCCGTCCATCATGCGCTTTGCGGATAAGCTTCGGCGGTCATGTTTCGCAATCTCACACGATTTTCAGAGTCGTGGATCAGCTCAGTGTTCTTGTATCGACCAAGCCATCTAGGTATTCACTTCTCTGCCTTCCTCTTGTTCCCTTTCCGTCGAACTTGCTAGTTGTCACCAAGTTCGCCAATGTATTTCTTCTCATACTTTGATCAAAAAATGTTGACTGTCTACGTATAATTTCTCTCATCAGTTTACGATTTTCATTTGATTCTTGTAGGACTTGATTTTTCTGTCTGTTCATGGTATTCTTTGCATTTTCCTCAAAAATCACATTTAAACAGCCATCATATGTTGTTTTTTTTTTCCAGCTTGTCTGTTCACTGTCCACACTTCACATTCATACAAAAGTATAGGTTCTATGTAGCACCTCAACACTCTTTTTCTCGTTGCAGTTGACAACATTTTATTGGTCAGTATGTTTGTAATCTTGCAAAAGGTTACCTTCGCCATGGTGATTCTTTTTCAAGGCATCTCCAATCCTATGCTATAGCTGTTCAGAGATAATGGTACCGATTTACATGTTTAAGAATATTCGCATTTATTTGTATATTACATTGTGGTATTTCCTTCGTCCTTGTAACGGCAATAATCTGTGTCTTTTTACAATTCAATTCTACACCTTGTTGTCCACTGTGTGCAACAACCACATCTACTAAATATTGCAGATCCTGCTCACTGTCTGCAATCAATAATGTACCATCTGCATATCTAATTTTATTGGTATTTTTGACCACCTATGATTATTCCATACATTATATTTCTGAAATTATTTTCACTGTACAGGGAAACAAGATCTTGAGGCATTAGATATCCCTGTCTCACACCTCTCTTAATAGGCTGATATTGACCTTCTTCTTTATCAAGTTTAATGGCAGCTTCTTGTTTCCAATATATGTTTTTCACAAGTCTAAGGTATTTCCCATCAATTTTTACATTTGCAAGCATCTCTATCATGTTGACATGTCTTACCCTATCGACAGCCTTTGTGTAGTCAATAGAGCAAAGGTGTCGATCTTCGTTTACTTCAATAGAACGTTCAATTACTGTTCTCAGCATATATACAGTATTTACTGTACTATTGCATTCCCACAAAACCCACAAACCCATATTGTTTTTCTCCTATTGCAAGTTGTATTTTCTTCATATCTCATGGCATGGTGATTCTGAGAAAAATCTTCGTGATGTGACTCATTATACTAATTGTTCTATGTTGATCACATTCCAAGGCTCCTGATTTCTTTGGGATTGCAATAAAAACAGAATTACATAATTCATTAGGTATATCTTCAGTATCATATATTGTATTCAGCAGTCTGGTGACTTGATCTATTCCATATTCTTCTAAAGCAGTAATCATTTCTGTTGTGATGTTGTCTGAACGTGGGTCTTGCAAGTTTTCATATGGTTAAGAATATTATATTCTGAAACTCCATCTTCAAAATTGATGCAGAAAGTGAAGTATTACAGAAGAAAGTAACCGTGAAGGTCCACCTATTCTAAAATAAAAAGTTGCTGACGCTGTCAAATATATGAAGAAAGGAAAAACACCTAGGCCAGATGGAATGACAAAAGAAGAATTAGAGGTTTTAGAATTTGGAGTAGCTATGTTGACCAAAATGTTGAATGATATTTACAGTAGTGTGTATTTACAGAGTGATATGCTGAAATCTGTATTTATGGCTATACCAAAAAGACCAGAAACGATTGAGTGCAAAGATTTTCGTACAGTTAACCTCATAAACCATGTCACAATGCGTCTATTGAGAATTATAATGAGAAGAACATGAAAAGAAAACAATGGAATTTGGCGAAGAACAGTTTGGATTTGTAGAAGGAAAGGGTACAGACGCTGCAATATATACATTACGAACGCTAATAGAAATATCAATAGAGACACATACAGTCACATATTAGTGCCTCATATATTAATTATACCAAGGCATTTGATAAAGAAATACAGATTTTTAATTTTATTTTTATTTTTTTAAAATTTTTGTTATAACAAATAGAACTACGAAAATTAGATTTTTAAGAGCATGCATCTTTCCCATTGCAACATACGCCTGTGAGACATGGACACTTACTAAACATGGTGAACATCCATAAATGCCTTTGAATATAAATGCTATAGACGGGTTCTAAGAATATCTTGGATAAAGAGAAGAGAAAATGCATATTTTCTTCACGAGCTGAATATTGAAGAAGTATAGCTATTAAAGACGATAAAACAAAACTAAATGAAATAGGTTAGTTAGTTAGTTAGTTAGTTAGTCGACAGATCATCCTCGTTGCACATCGGACCATTCAGTCCATAAGTGCTCGGATCCCCTCCTCAGCAAATCCCGCAGCGTGTAGCGGCTAACGACGCCAGTTCTGTGTTGGTTTATCAATCTTCTTTGGCTTCCTGCGTAGTGTTCTTGTTTGGCCACCCCTCTTTTAATTTGCTGCTCTCGCAGTCTGGCCATTGTTGTAGATTCACAGTCATCACTTGGTTCTTGCAAAAGTCTCACTTCTCGTAGGGCATTCAGAATGTCAGCCTGGTCCATGGCGCGTCCGCCCTCAACAGTAGCCTCACCTGCGAGCTTGTCAGCCCGCTCATTTCCTTGTACTCCCGCATGCCCTGGCACGAAGATGAAACTAATCTTTGCCAGCCGAGACCGCTTCAGAGGCAGCAACCATTCTCTTCGAATCGACCCCTCCTCTATCCTCTTGATCATGTTCATTGAGTCGCTAAGGAAACAAGCCCTAGTGAATGTCTGTGTCTCGAGCCATGTTATTGCTTTACTTACTGCCATGACTTCCATGGTCAGGCTACTTGTGGTTTCAGTGAAAGCACCAGAGTCCTCCTTCACAATTCTCCCTCCGGCCCGAGCTGTAAAGGCCCATGAGCTTCTCACATGTCGGACGACCGACCCATCTGTGTAGATGACCGCGTCACTGTCTAGCGAATTCTCGAAAATCAACGCTTGTACTTCAGCCTCAACAGCAGCCGGATTTTCTTGTCTGCATTTTCTATCTAGTTGGATGCAAACTGAAAAGGATGTGCAGAAGTCTGTTGGCACTTGCACCCACTCCTCGCCAGGTTCTAAGTCCTCAAGTGAACACACCTGTTGAAGAATGTCCTCGGCTTGACCCATCCACGACCGTCCTCTTTTTAACCTGCTGCCCTTCACCTTCCTAATTTCACTATGCAGTGGATGCTGTGTGTTTGCGTTAATTCTGAGGTAGGCACGTGCCCTGCAAACTTGCATTCTCTCTTCAATGGTTGGAAAATCAAGAAGGTAGCGCATCGCCCTGCATGCTGTATCTCTTGTACATCCAAGAATAATGCGCATAGCTTCATTCTGTATCCTTTCCATCCTTTCTATCTGCTTATGGCTGACAGTCAGGATTGCCATTGCATACTCCAAAACAGACATGACCAGCCCCTCGTACAGAAGACATAGATGGCGCTGCTCACAGTTTACTGCCGCCATCACCCGCATCGCTGCCAAACCCCGCTTGGCCTTTGTTATCACCTGGTCTATGTGCACATTATAAGCAAGGCTTCGATCAAACCGTATCCCCAGGTAATTCATTGCCTGCGTTCTTTCCACCGTCTCTGAACACAGCATTACAGTTGGTGTTGGATTGTTGACAATATGATTATTCAACGAGAACCAGGTCACTGTTGCCTTAGTTGGGTTGACCATTGCCCCAGCTTCATCACACCAAGTACTTATGCGATTGAGTTCGGTTTGTAGTTCCACAGCAACCTCCTCTCTATCCTTACCCTGACGATACACTAAAACATCATCGGCATATGACAATGTCCTGCCAGGTCCAGTGATCTGCTCACTGGTGATTCTCACTGTGTAGGCGTTGAACAGTACCGGAGATAATGGTGATCCCTGTGGTAGGCCAGGATATATTGTTGTTGGTTCCGAAGTCCAACTGCCACATCTAAAAACTACTTTCCGTTGGAAGAGAGCTGCAGCGATCCAACTAAGGAGGAATGGACTTACGTTTAGTTCAAGAAGCTGAAACATTAAAAAATCCAGTGGTACTCTGTTGTATGCGTCCTCAAGATCAATCGCTGCAGCAACGGTTTCAGTGCCTGAGTGGAAACCTTCATAGACATCGTGGGCAAAGACTGCTGCATTGGTCCAGGTTTCTCTTTTTGGACGGTACCCACCCAGGGTAGGTGGGAAAACACCTTGCCTCTCTAGTTGGCTTGATATTTTCCTGGCAATTACCTTCTCCAGCAGCTTGCCTATTGTATTCTGCATGGTTATAATTCGATATCCCTGAATTTTCTTGTGGTCTTTGTCAGGCTTCGGCAAGGGAATCAGATAGCTGTGTAACCATTCCTCCTTGATGCTAGCACTCCCTATACTGTTGTTGTACATGTCTGCTAGTTTCTCTAGCTCATTGTCGGTACACCTATTTATGTCGTCGTATCTTATGCCATCAGGACCTGGAGCACTGTTTTTTGATCGTCGAAGCACAGCCTTGATTTCTTTCACTGTCACTGTGTCTTCATCCGAAGTGTCCTGGGCCTTGCATCTCTCTGAGGTGACCTCCTTGGCCAGATTCCGGCCTCCCATGTCTGTCTGGTTGCTCTGCTCAAGGTAGCGTTCAAAGAGGGCTTTGCCCTTGTCCTCGTCAGTCCTCTGCCAGATGAGGTCAGCACCTTGGAAGTCAGAAATGCTCTTATTCTTGACTACACCACTCATGCTTTTATGTAGTCGCCAGAACAATTTCAGTGACTTGTCTGTGCTTACTCTTTGACACACCTCTGCCCATTTTTCGCTTTTAACCACCGTGACCAGTTTTTTGAAATAGCTTACTTTTGTGTGCATCTCTCTTTCTAAGTGCAAGCAGGAACTAGGATGACCAGCTCTGTTCTTCTTGGCATTTTGCCATCTCCTTACAGCACTACGCTTATCCACCCAAGCCTTCTCCACCTCGAAACTCCACCACGGTGGCTGCTCCCAGCTTTTTTTCCTTTTCTTCCTGCCCTGAAACGTTCTGCGCTTGTCACGTCTTATTTTACTCACCACATCTTGCCCTGTACTGTCATACTGGAACGTCTTTACCTTTAGCTTGTGCTGCCTGGTTCTGCCTTTCTCCACCAATATGCTGCATGGGTGGTGGTCGCTGCCATGGTGTCCTAGGACACCCCATCTACACACTGTAGTGAGTGAAGGTGAAACTAGCGCCAGATCAATAGCACTGTCCTCATCGCCAGGACGGCTTGCTGTCCTGGTGACACAGCCACTGTTGATACAAACCAGGTCGATGGTTTCCAGTGCAGTCTCGAGCTCCTCCCCTTGTGTATTGGAGGAAGTGTTTCCCCATGATCTGCCTTTAGCGTTGAAGTCACCACAGAAAATAACATTTCTCTCGTGGCCTAATATGCCACTTAAGCACTGCCACTTCTGGGCGTCCACTTGGTCACTTGAAACGTCACGGAAGTTTGGAGAGAACAATAATGGAGGGGCATATGCCTAGAAAGAGAGGAAGAGGAAGGCCATAGAGAAGATGGGTGCAGGATGTGGTAGATGATCTCCAGATGTGTGTATCGGAAGCGGGACATCTTGCTTAAGATAGAGAGGTTTGTCGAAGGTAGTTATGGGAGCGAGGTACTGCACAGGACATGCTACTGTATGGATAAATGAATTTGATAAAGAAAAACATCATGAACTAATTACAATGTTGGAAGATATCAACATTGATGTGAGCGATCTCAGCAATAATAAAATATATTTACTGGAACCAAGCAAGCGGCAATTAAAATGGGAAATACAGGCGGTAATTATTAACATGTAATGCTAGGAGTACGAGGGTGTGTGTTTTTTTTTCGCCGGATTTCCTCTCTCTCAAAAGTGAAGTAATGATTAAAGAGAAGCCAGGAATACTAATCGGAGGTTATAATATAAACAATATACTCTATGCAGATCACACAGTATTGGTGGCGGATAATGCAAAAGATCTACAGCAATTGTTGGACATTGTGGTAACTCAGAGTGCAATAAAAGGACTCTCCTTGAATACAAAGAAAACAGTAACAATGCTGAAATCAAAGGTAAAATGTAGCACCAAAATGTGAAATGGCAAAAATGGCAGTAGAAGAGGAAATTCTTAACCAAGTGGATAATTTTAAATACCTAGGGGGATTTATAAAATCAGTCGGAAGGTGCACAACAGAGATTAGGAGCAGAATAGGGCAAACAAAAGCTGCATGACAGAAAATGAAAAGTATCTTATGCAATACGTCACTATCATTGAATATAAGAAAGAAAGCTCTGAAGTGCTATATATATATATGTTTTGCTGTATGGCAGTGAATCTTGGAATGTAAGTGAACAAATTAGAAAAAACGTGGAAAAAACAGAGATGTGGTTCCTGAGACGAGAGGAGAGGCATTGGAGAACATTGTGACAACTGGAAATATCGAGGGGAAGAGAGGCAGAGGCAGACCAAGAGAAATGACGCTAGATCGATTAAGGCGGTGGAATGGGGGAATACCAACAGCAGAGTTGATCAATAACACCAAAGACCAAGATATGTGGAGAGTCATGAACGCCTACGCCAGCTGGCATAGCACTTAATGATGATAATGATCCTTCGATGCAGTTTTTCCCCACCCATTCATCCATGCATCCATCTTTTCGTTCATACCCACCTAGTCATTTATTCATGCATTTATTCTTCCTTTAATGTACAGCTCTGGGGGGTACGGGATGTCAGGCATTGGTAGCACCTTTGGTAAGGATGACTCTCATGTCCTTTTCAGGATCCATCCCCCACTGGTCCAAGCCTGACACCCAGCTCACGCCTGTGGCTGCTAGTAGCTGTCAGCAACTCCCCGGGCAACAGCTGTGAGAGGCTGGCTAAACCAGGCGTGGGTAGCCGATTTGGTGTCATACCAAGCGGTGAAGTAGGGCATGCCTACCCAGCATGTGAAGACAGGATCCGGCAGACTGCGCGGAAGAAATCATTCCTGATTCAACGGGCAAGACGGCGTGTACCTGAAAAGCGTTGTGGTACGTAATGAGCACGGCAAGGCACGTAGAGCGCCCTGGTCATCCACTGCACCTGTATTCGTCTCCAGTCGTCTTGACTTGTCCTGCCACATGATTCAGATGGACTCAGGCGAGAGAGTGAGGTCGACGAATTGCGCAACTCTTCCTCACTTTAATCCAATTCATCGCGCAAGTCATTCTTCATCCAACTTCATATATCACCTTCAAGCCCTGTGGCGATGGGCGAGCGGCGAAGCGGCAGGCGTTGGTACGCTGGCAGCCGTAGTCGCAGACCTGCACACAGGCGGCTCAGGCCATATGGTCGTCTTCTACTGGCTGGAGCAGCAGTGAGATTCGGTGGCCCCCTGAGTGACTGAGGAGCCCTCTATAGGAACACACTGCTCACCTCCATAGCATGAGGAAGGGGCTAGAAAAGGTGCCCTAAACATTGTCTGCTCCATCACTACCTAACCAGCTAGCCGCGGTTGGTGGGTACCTTAACTGCGGTCGACATACAAACAAAGATAAAACAAGCAAAGCTAAAAGAGTAAACCATATTCCCTTAACAATCGGAACTTGGAATGTACGCACCCTACTTGACAGAGACGGCGCGTCGGGTCCCAGAGAGACGAACAGCACTGATAGGGAGAGAGCTAGTCAGATACAACATCGACATTGCAGCCTTGAGCGAGACACGACTTGCAGAAGAAGGCCAAATCTGTGAAATAGGTGCCAGCTACACATTTTTCTGGAGTGGAAGGAAAAGCGAGGAAAGACGCCAATCCGGTGTGGGATTTGCCATTAAGTCGGCACTGGTCGGCAAACTAGCTGGATTTCCAAAGGCTATACATGACAGGCTCATGACCATCAAATTGGCCCTGCTGAATGGAAGGAAGCATGCAACCATTGTGAGTGTCTACGCACCAACTATGACCAATGAAGATGATGTCAAGAACAAGTTCTATGAGGACCTGCACAGCGTATTAACATCTGTTCCCAAAGGAGACAAACTTATACTCCTTGGGGATTTCAATGCCAGAGTAGGCACAGACACCACCTCTTGGAGTGGCATTATTGGAAAGCACGGAGTCGGAAATTCTAACAGCAATGGACTCCTCCTTCTTCAGACACGGGCCGAACACGATCTCTTGATTACCAACACAATTTTCCGTCTCCCCATGATAAACATGACATCGTGGATGCACCCTCGATCGAAACACTGGCACCTCATTGACTATGTCATCGTCAGGAGGAGTGACAGACAAGACGTTCGGGTGACAAAATCCATGTGTGGTGCCGAATGTTGGACAGACCAAAGTCTCATTATCTCGAAAATAAACATTCACATCAAGCCACCACGGCGTCCTCAAGGGTGAAAATGCAAAAAAAAAACTAAATGCCACCCGCCTAAACAGCAAGAAAATGCAGCAGTCGTTTGAAAATATGCTGGAAGACCGCCTCAAGCCCATTGCTGCAGCTAAACAGGATACAGAAACAGTGGAGAGCCCTAAAGGACATAATTTACAACACTGCTATGGAAATCCTGGGGCCAGCCCCCCGAAAGCATAAAGACTGGTTTGATGAAAGTTCTGAAGACATCAACCAATTGCTGGCCGAGAAACATCTTCTCCTCAAGGCACATTTGAATGAACCGAAGTCAACATCGAAAAAAGATGCCTTCAAGAACACTCATAGAGTAGTGCAGCCGAAATTTCGGCACATGCGGGACTCCTAGCTGAGCAGCAAAGCTGATGAAATTCAAGGCTTTGCTGACAGACATGATATGAAAAACTTTTACGACTCACTGAAAGCGGTCTATGGTCCTACATCACCAGGCACAACTCCCCTCCTCAGCGCAGATGGGGGGACATTGGTCACTGATAAGAAAGACATCCTTCAGCGCTGGGCAGAACATTTCAGCAACATCTTAAATGCAACTTCCTTCTTCGATGATGAAATCATCAACTGCCTTCCTCAAGTTGCCATCAATGATACACTTGATAACCTACCAACCATAGTGGAAGTAAACGAACCCATCCAGCAACTCTCCAGCGGCAAGGCACCTGGTCCGGACTCTATCCAGGCAGAGATATACAAGGCAGGTGGGCCGGTCCTAACAGAGCATCTTCACCAAGTCTTTACAAACATATGGATGAACGAGACCATGCCACAAGATTTCAAGGACACGTCAATGGTCCACCTTTACAAATGAAAAGGAAACCGCCAATCCTGTGACAACCACCGAGGCATCTCCTTGCTTTCAATTGCAGGGAAGATACTCGCCAGAATTCTTCTCAATCGCCTCACGGCCCATCTCGATCAAGGTCTTCTTCCTGAGAGTCAATGTGGCTTCAGAAAAGAACGTGGAACTGTTGACATGATTTTCGCTGCAAGGCAGCTGCAAGAGAAATGTCAGGAACAGGACTGCGAAATGTTCTCCACTTTCACTGACCTTACCAAGGTTTTTGATATAGTCAGCAGAGAAGGACTGTGGAAGATTATGGCAAAATATGGCTGTTCACGAAAGTTTGTCCAAATAGTGCGGCTATTTCATGATGGCATGCAGGCAAGAGTACAGGAAAATGGTGACCTGTCTGAGCCCTTTCCTGTCACCAATGGAGTGAAACAAGGATGTGTCCTGGCACAACACTGTTCAGACTCATGTTTTCAGCCGTGTTGACGAATGCGTTCGAGAACAACGACATTGGAATAGACATCAACTACCGCAAGGATGGAAAGTTATTCAATCTCAGAAGGCTGAAAGCTAAAACCAAAATTGACAGCGAAACCGTCAGAGAGCTCCTGTTTGCTGATGATTGCGCTCTATACGCCAATTCAGAGGCGGACATGCAACATAATGTTTCAGCTTTCTCACATGCCTGTTCCAACTTTGGGCTCAATATCAATTTGGAGAAGACTGTAGTTATGTACCAGCCAACTCCAGGGAATAATCACACTGTGCCGAATATCAAAGTGAATGGTCATAGTCTAAGTGCTGTGGACAAATTCACCTATCTTGGCAGCACTGTGTCACAAGCTGCCACAATTGATGAGGAAGTGAATGCAAGAATCTTCAAGGCCAGCGCCGCCTTTGGTAGACTGTACAAGAATGTATGGGACAGAAATGGAATAAGCCTGCAAACAAAGCTGAAAGTCTACAAAGCAGTTGTATTATCCACACTGCTATATGCCTGTGAAACCTGGACTGTTTATCAGCGACACGCTAGGAAATTAAACCACTTCCACACCGTCTGCCTTAGGAAGTTACTGTAGATTAAATGGCAAGACAAGATCCCAGACACTGTAGTCCTAGAAAGAGTGTCCATGCCCAGAATCCACACCCTACTAATGAAGAATCAGATTCGCTGGTCACTTGCACAGGCTCCCTAACGAATTTTTTACGGCGAGCTGCGTTGTGTTAAACGCTCCCAAGGCGGCCAGAGGAAACGCTTTAAAGACACTGAAAATCTCACTGAATGTTTTTGGAATTTAATATGACACCTGGGAGACTGCAGACAGAGACCGAAATTCGTGGCGTGCATCATTACGCAAGGGTGCAGTCACTTGCGAGGCATCCAGGACTGCAAGAGCTGTGAAGAAAAGACAGAACAGAAAAAACACTACAGAAAATCCTCCTCCAGAAACGTCAAGCATTCTTTGTCCACATTGTTAAAGAACATTTCGAGTCAAAATAGGCCTCATCAGCCATCTTAGAACTCACGGCTCCATATTTTCAACCCCACTGGATGAAATGAATGGTCATCATCATTCTTGATGGACAAACAACAACAACAACAATGCACAGCTCTAAACTAAAGCATAGATAAAACCAGAAGCATACCTCCCCCATCCCCCACCCACACACACACACACTGTCCAGTCCGCATTGCGTAAAGTTCACAATAGACCGGTGTGGCTTGGGTCGATACCTAGTATAGTATAGACACCTCTCTCTCACAGAGAATTGCACACACTTGGCTCGTGTGTTTACGAGGACCTTCGCCATCTGCGGGAATTCATGAGAATTACAAGTGCGAGTCAATAAGTAAGTTACACAGTTCTGTTGGATGGCAGGTAAATGTAGTTGCTGTTTTCTACAGGTGTCATTAGGTGACAGCAAAATCGAACTTTATTTTCCCGTTCGCCAGGTGGCGCTAGGTTTCTCATACGCATGCGCAGCGCGTAAACAAAATGGTGACCGTACTTACCGAGTGTACAACCAAAGAGCAACGTGCTGTTGTGCGTTTTATTTTTATTTTTTGTGGGCAAAGGGACTGCCTGCAAAGGACATTCATAAGGAAATGCTTCCTGTTTTATGCTGACAAATGTTTGTCCCGTAAAGCGGTGCATAGCTGGGTAGAAAAATTTTCTCAAAGACGCTCTAAAATTGTTGATGAAACCCGATCTGGTCGTCCTATTCAGAATGCAACAGAAGCATATGTGCAGCGGGTGGAGGAGATGATTAGAGGTGACAGGCGAGTATCGATAGACTCTGTGGCATCTGCAATAGGGTGCTCACATGGTTCAGCATACAGCATAATGCATGATCGATTGACATTTCCAGAAAGGATCCGAAGTTGAATGTGAAGTAAAAACGCGGTTTAGAAAACAGAGCACTCAATTCTAGGCGGTCAGTGTGGGAGGACTGATAAAACGATCGGAGAAGTGCATCAATGTTGGTGGAAATGATGTTGAGAAATAAAGGGACAACGAATGTATATAAATAAATTGGTTTCAAGTTATTATCATATTTAGTTATTTTTCTACAGCCATGTGTGACTTACTTATTGACTTCCCCTCGTAAAATAAGAATGCTCGCCTCTATTGAGACCCCGTAATTAGAATGAATAGTTGGATAGCGTGTACAAGTGTGATGTAGGTCAGGAACGTGATACAGATCTATAGAACCGGCAGGGAATTTACTTGATCCTAGACAATACATCAGATGGACGATGCATCACTGAGATAAAGAACAGAACAGGACAAGCAACAATTGCATTCTGTCAATTGAGGAACGCTTTGTGCAATAAATCATTGTCGATGAAAGTTAGGAAAAGAATTCGTGTATGTTACATAGAACCAGTTTTAATATACAGCTGCGAATCCTGAACAATTAGTAAACAGGCGAAAAATCCACGGAAGCCTTGGAGATGTAGTTTTATAGAAGAATGCTGAACATTGTGAATGTTTGAAGGGAAGCTGAATGGAGATGTAGTTTTATAGAAGAATGCTGAACATTGTGAATGTTTGAAGGGAAGCCTTGGAGATGTAGTTTTATAGAAGAATGCTGAACATTGTGAATGTTTGAAGGGAAGCTGAATCGCAAAGACAACTTATAACAAACAACAGAAAGAGGCAGTCATCATTTTGTTGCCACATTATGAGAAGACAAATATTTTAACATGCTGTGACAACCGGAAACATATGCAAAAAGAGAAATAGAGGAAGACAACTTGAGAAGATACTTGATAGTCTTTTGTCATGACACGGAAGTGAGTAAACGCGCGAATTGATCATTGACGTGGGAGATCTTAATATGTAGCGAGGCATAATCGCATGATAGAGAATACTTTGTGGCGAAGGAGATATGAATACTATGGTCAAATAAAAATGTACGCCTCGTTAAGAGAGGAATGGGCGGGCATATAGCGATATTAATGACAGATAATTGTTATGTCAATGTGAGATCATTGCGATGTCAATGTGAGATAATTGCCTTGTCAATGTGAGATAATTGCCATGTCAATGTGAGATAATTGCCATGTCAATGTGAGATAATTGCCATGTCAATGTGAGATAATTGCGATGTCAATGTGAGATAATTGCCATGTCAATGTGAGATAATTGCGATGTACGGAACGTCACAAAGTCGGATATACGGACACACGACAGGAGAAAAATGTCAAGGAGTAGTCACTCTGCCCGTCGCTTGGGCAATAAGATTTGGACTTGGACTCCGGTGAGGGTGATCGCTACATTGTGTTGTCACCCCTCCGTAGCGACCCCGGATTGTGTGCCCAGATAACAGCCTGGTTCTGGGTCGGCACGAGACAGTGACGGTTGTTTTTGGTCTTATTAAAAGATTGCTTTCGTTACTGTTTCTTATTTAGAGATTGTAATCTATATGAGGCCTCTCTCCCTGGTCGAGGTGTTAGCAGCTTTCTCCGTAACCCCGAATACTCTCGTGGTTGACGTGAGCGCACGAGAATTGGAAGCGGTTTGAGTCGCTCCAGTGACTTATGAGAGTATGGAGCCGGTCGCTCAGAAAGTAATGGCAAACTACTGAGCGTAATCTTGCCAAGAAATCAACAATCGGCTGAAAGATGCTGATGTTGACAGCGATGTCCTGTAAAGGATATGCAAAACATGTAATATATATAAGCCAGTTTCCCTGGCCTAGGGTTTAACTTTCTCCGTAATCCCGTATATTCACGTGGGTAACGCAGCTGTGCGAGATTCAGTAGCATATTGCGTCGCGTTGGTTATTTAGTGGGGTATGTGTGAGCCGGTCGCTCAGAAATCAATGGCAAACTACTGAGCGTAATATTGCTAAGATACCAACAGCAGCAGAAAAATGCTGGTGGTTACTGCAATGTCCTGTAAGGGATATGCAAAAAAAAAAAAAAACACTATGTAAAATAACTGGAAGTAGTGTAGCTTTACATAACACAAGCTGTATTACTTTGTGTTATTTTATACTGTTTACATTTGCCCAGCTTTATCTCAGATGCACTAATGTTATTGATTCGTTATTGAGAGATTGCTGTCGTTTGGGTATGCGGTCTTATAAACGAAGTGCTTTCGTCTGGGTGAGATATACATGAGATGACACTTCCTGAAGGTATGCGTATACATACCAGTTGACACCACTTGATATTACAGTTCACAGACACATACAAATTGATCCTGCGCAAAATAATACACATTCTTACACACACACAGATACACACATCAACCCAACCACACACACACACTCACACACACACTCACACACACACACACACACACACCCACACACACACAGATACACACACCAACACAACCACAAACACACACACAACCACAAACACACACCCACACACACATACACACACACAGATACACACACAAACCCAACCACACACACACACCCACACACACACACACACACACACACAGATACACACACCAACCTTGTGTACTTTATACAGACATATGATGACCCCACCTGGAAGTGTACTTTATACAGACATAGTTATGACCCCACCTGGAAGTGTACTTTATACAGACATATGATGACCCCACCTGGAAGTGTACTTTATACAGACATGTGATGACCCCACTTGGAAGTGTACTTTATACAGACATATGATGACCCCACCTGGAAAGTGTACTTTATACAGACATATGATGACCCCACCTGGAAGTGTACTTTATACAGACATAGTATGACCCCACCTGGAAGTGTACTTTATACAGACATAGTTATGACCCCACCTGGAAGTGTACTTTATACAGACATATGATGGACCCCACCCTGGAAGTGTACTTTATACAGACATATGATGACCCCACTTGGAAGTGTACTTTATACAGACATATGATGACCCCACCTGGAAGTGTACTTTATACAGACATATGATGACACACCTGGAAGTGTACTTTATACAGACATATGATGACCCCCACCTGGAAGTGTACTTTATACAGACATATGATGACCCCACCTGGAAGTGTACTTTATACAGACATATGATGACCCCACCTGGAAGTGTACTTTATACAGACATATGATGACCCCACCTGGAAGTGTACTTTATACAGACATATGATGACCCCACCTGGAAGTGTACTTTATACAGACCATATGATGACCCCACCTGGAAGTGTACTTTATACAGACATATGATGACCCCACCTGGAAGTGTACTTTATACAGACATATGATGACCCCACCTGGAAGTGTACTTTATACAGACATGTTATGACCCCACCTGGAAGTGTACTTTATACAGACATATGATGACCCCACCTGGAAGTGTACTTTATACAGACATATGATGACCCCACCTGGAAGTGTACTTTATACAGACATATGATGACCCCACCTGTAAGTGTACTTTATACAGACATATGATGACCCCACCTGGAAGTGTACTTTATACAGACATATGATGACCCCACCTGAAGTGTACTTTATACAGACATATGATGACCCCACCTGAAGTGTACTTTATACAGACATATGTATGACCCCACCTGGAAGTGTACTTTATACAGACATATGATGACCCCACCTGGAAGTGTACTTTATACAGACATATGATAACCCCACCTGGAAGTGTACTTTATACAGACATGTTATGACCCCACCTGGAAGTGTACTTTATACAGACATATGATGACCCCACCTGGAAGTGTACTTTATACAGACATATGATGACCCCACCTGGAAGTGTACTTTATACAGACATGTTATGACCCCACCTGGAAGTGTACTTTATACAGACATATGATGACCCCACCTGGAAGTGTACTTTATACAGACATATGATGACCCCACCTGGAAGTGTACTTTATACAGACATATGATGACCCCACCTGGAAGTGTACTTTATACAGACATATGATGACCCCACCTGGAAGTGTACTTTATACAGACATATGATGACCCCACCTGGAAGTGTACTTTATACAGACATGTTATGACCCCACCTGGAAGTGTACTTTATACAGACATATGATGACCCCACCTGGAAGTGTACTTTATACAGACATATGATGACCCCACCTGGAAGTGTACTTTATACAGACATATGATGACCCCACCTGGAAGTGTACTTTATACAGACATATGATGACCCCACCTGGAAGTGTACTTTATACAGACATATGATGACCCCACCTGGAAGTGTACTTTATACAGACATGTATGATGACCCCACCTGGAAGTGTACTTTATACAGACATATGATGACCCCACCTGGAAGTGTACTTTATACAGACATATGATGACCCCACCTGGAAGTGTACTTATACAGACATGTTATGACCCCACCTGGAAGTGTACTTTATACAGACATATGATGACCCCACCTGGAAGTGTACTTTATACAGACATATGATGACCCCACCTGGAAGTGTACTTTATACAGACATATGATGACCCCACCTGGAAGTGTACTTTATACAGACATAGTTATGACCCCACCTGGAAGTGACTTTATACAGACATATGATGAGCCCCACCTGGAAGTGTACTTTTATACAGACAATGTATGGACCCCACCTGGAAGTGTACTTTATACAGACATATGATGACCCCAACCGGGAAGTGTACTTTATCCAGACTATATTTGATAACCCCACCGGAAGTGGTACTTTATACAGACATGTTATGACCCCACTGGAAGTGTACTTTATAACAGAACCTCTGATAACCCCACCTTGGAAGTGTACTTTATACAGACATTATGCTAACCCTACCTGGAAGTGTACTTTATACAGACAGTTATGCTGACCCCACCTGGAAGTGTACTTGATACAGACATATGACTGACCCCACCTGGAAGTGTTACTTTATACGACAGTTATGATCCCCACCGGCGAAGTGTACTTTATACAGACATATGATGACCCCACCTGGAAGTGTACTTTATACAGACATCTGTTATGACCCCCACCTGGATAGTTGTACTTTATACAGACATATGATACCCCCCCACCTAGAAGTGTATTTATACAGACACTGTTTTACTGACCCCACTGAATTGTACTTTACACAGACATATGATGACCCACCTGGAACGTTTAACTTTATACAGACATATGATAACCCCACCTGGACGTGTACTTATCCAGACATATTATGACCCCCACCTGGAAGTGTACTTTATACAGACATATGATGACCCCACCTGGAAGATGTACTTTATACAGACATATGATGACCCCACCTGGAAGTGTACTTTATACAGACATATGATGACCCCCACCTGGAAGTGTACTTTATACAGACCTATGATGACCCCACCTGGAAGTGTACTTTATACAGACATATGATAGACCCCACCTGGAAGTGTACTTTATACAGACATATGTATGACCCCACATGGAAGTGTACTTTATACAGACATATGATGACCCCACCTGGAAGTGTACTTTATACAGACATATGATGACCCCACCTGGAAGTGTACTTTATACAGACATATGTATGACCCCACCTGGAAGTGTACTTTATACAGACATATGATGACCCCACCTGGAAGTGTACTTTATACAGACATATGATGACCCCACCTGGAAGTGTACTTTATACAGACATATGATGACCCCACCTGGAAGTGTACTTTATACAGACATATGATGACCCCACCTGGAAGTGTACTTTATACAGACATATGATGACCCCACCTGGAAGTGTACTTTATACAGACATGTTATGACCCCACCTGGAAGTGTACTTTATACAGACATATGATGACCCCACCTGGAAGTGTACTTTATACAGACATATGATGACCCCACCTGGAAGTGTACTTTATACAGACATATTATGACCCCACCTGGAAGTGTACTTTATACAGACATATGATGACCCCACCTGGAAGTGTACTTTATACAGACATGTTATGACCCCACCTGGAAGTGTACTTTATACAGACATGTTATGACCCCACCTGGAAGTGTACTTTATACAGGACATATGATGACCCCACCTGGAAGTGTACTTTATACAGACATATGATGACCCCACCTGGAAGTGTACTTTATACAGACATATGATGACCCACCTGGAAGTGTACTTTATACAGACATATGATGACCCCACCTGGAAGTGTACTTTATACAGACATATGATGACCCCACCTGGAAGTGTACTTTATACAGACATGTTATGACCCCACCTGGAAGTGTACTTTATACAGACATATGATGACCCCACCTGGAAGTGTACTTTATACAGACATATGATGAACCCCACCTGGAAGTGTACTTTATACAGACATATTATGACCCCACCTGGAAGTGTACTTTATACAGACATATGATGACCCCACCTGGAAGTGTACTTTATACAGACATATGATGACCCCACCTGGAAGTGTACTTCTATACAGACATATTATGACCCACCTGGAAGTGTACTTTATACAGACATATGATGACCCCACCTGGAAGTGTACTTTATACAGAATATGATGACCCCACCTGGAAGTGTACTTTATACAGACATATTATGACCCCTCACCTGGAAGTGTACTTTATACAGACATATGATGACCCCACCTGGAAGTGTACTTTATACAGACATATTATGACCCTACCTGGAAGTGTACTTTATACAGACATATTATGACCCACCTGGAAGTGTACTTTATACAGACATATGATGACCCCACCTGGAAGTGTACTTTATACAGACATATGATGACCCCAACTGGAAGTGTACTTGATACAGACATGTGATGACCCCACCTGGAAGTGTACTTTCATACAGACTATATTATGACCCCACCTGGAAGTGTACTTTATACAGACAATTATGGACCCCACCTGGAAGTGTACTTTATACAGACATATGATAAACCCACCTGGAAGTGTACTTTATACAGACATATGATGACCCCACCTGGAAGTGTACTTTATACAGACATATGATGACCCCACCTGGAAGTGTACTTTATACAGACATATGATGACCCCACCTGGAAGTGTACTTTATGACAGACATATGATGAACCCCACCTGGAAGTGTACTTTATACAGACATGTGTATGACCCCACCATGGAAGTGTACTTTATACAGACATATGATGACCCCACTGGAAGTGTCTTTTACAGACATTGATGACCCCACCAGGAAGTGTACTTTATACAGACATGTTATGACCCCACCTGGAAGTGTCTTTATATCAGACATATGATGACCCCACCTGGAAGTGTACTTTATACAGACATATGATGACCCACCTGGAAGTGTACTTTATAACAGACAGTTTATGACCCACCTGGAAGTGTACTTTATACAGACATATTGATGAACCCCCCCTGGAAGTGTACTTTATACAGACATATGATACCCCACTGGAAGTGTACTTTATACAGACATGTTATGACCCCACCTGGAAGTGTACTTTATACAGACATATGATGACCCCACCTGAAGTGTACTTTATACAGACTATATTATGACCCCACCTGGAAGTGTACTTTATACAGAATATGATGACCCCACCTGGAAGTGTACTTTATACAGACATAGTTATGACCCTACCTGGAAGTGTACTTTATACAGACATTATGATGAGCCCACCTGGAAGTGTACTTTATACAGATATATGATGACCCACCTGGAAGTGTACTTTATACAGACATATTATGACCCCACCTGGAAGTGTACTTTATACAGACATATGATGACCCCACCTGGAAGTGTACTTTATACAGACATATGATGACCCCACCTGGAAGTGTACTTTATACAGACATATGATGACCCCACCTGGAAGTGTACTTTATACAGACATATTATGACCCCACCTGGAAGTGTACTTTATACAGACATATTATGACCCCACCTGGAAGTGTACTTTATACAGACATGATATGACCCCACCTGGAAGTGTACTTTATACAGACATATTATGACCCCACCTGGAAGTGTACTTTATACAGATATATTATGACCCCACCTGGAAGTGTACTTTATACAGACATTATGACCCCACCTGGAAGTGTACTTTATACAGACATATGATGACCCCACCTGGAAGTGTACTTTATACAGACATATGATGACCCCACCTGGAAGTGTACTTTATACAGACATATGATGACCCCACCTGGAAGTGTACTTTATACAGACATATGATGACCCCACCTGGAAGTGTACTTTATACAGACATATTATGACCCCACCTGGAAGTGTACTTTATACAGACATATGATGACCCCACCTGGAAGTGTACTTTATACAGACATATGATGACCCCACCTGGAAGTGTACTTTATACAGACATATTATGACCCCACCTGGAAGTGTACTTTATACAGACATATGATGACCCCACCTGGAAGTGTACTTTATACAGACATATTATGACCCCACCTGGAAGTGTACTTTATACAGACATATTATGACCCCACCTGGAAGTGTACTTTATACAGACATATTATGACCCTACCTAGAAGTGTACTTTATACAGATATATTATGACCCCACCTGGAAGTGTACTTTATACAGATATATTATGACCCCACCTGGAAGTGTACTTTATACAGACATATTATGACCCCACCTGGAAGTGTACTTTATACAGACATATTATGACCCCACCTGGAAGTGTACTTTATACAGATATGTTATGACCCTACCTGGAAGTGTACTTTATACAGATATATTATGACCCTACCTGGAAGTGTACTTTATACAGATATATTATGACCCTACCTGGAAGTGTACTTTATACAGACATATTATGACCCCACCTGGAAGTGTACTTTATACAGATATATTATGACCCCACCTGGAAGTGTACTTTATACAGATAAATTATGAACCCTACCTGGAAGTGTACTTTATACAGACTAGATTATGACCCCACCTGGAAGTGTACTTTATACAGATATATGATGACCCCACCTGGAAGTGTACTTTATACAGACATATGATGACCCCTACCTGGAAGTGTACTTTATACAGACATATTATGACCCCACCTGGAAGTGTACTTTATACAGACATATTATGACCCCACCTGGAAGTGTACTTTATACAGACATATGATGACCCCACCTGGAAGTGTACTTTATACAGACATATGATGACCCCACCTGGAAGTGTACTTTATACAGACATATGATGACCCCACCTGGAAGTGTACTTTATACAGACATATGATGACCCCACCTGGAAGTGTACTTTATACAGACATGTTATGACCCCACCTGGAAGTTTACTTTATACAGACATATGATGAGCCCACCTGGAAGTGTACTTTATACAGACATATGATGACCCCACCTGGAATTGTACTTTATACAGACATATGATGACCCCACCTGGAAGTGTACTTTATACAGATATATTATGACTCCACCTGGAAGTGTACTTTATACAGACATATGATGACCCCACCTGGAAGTGTACTTTATACAGACATATGATGACCCCACCTGGAAGTGTACTTTATACAGACATATGATGACCCCACCTGGAAGTGTACTTTATACAGACATGTTATGGCCCCACCTGGAAGTGTACTTTATACAGATATATTATGACCCCACCTGGAAGTGTACTTTATACAGACATATTATGACCCCACCTGGAAGTGTACTTTATACAGACATATGATGAACCCACCTGGAAGTGTACTTTATACAGACATATGATGATCCCACCTGGAAGTGTACTTTATACAGACATATGATGACCCCACCTGGAAGTGTACTTTATACAGACATATGATGACCCCACCTGGAAGTGTACTTTATACAGACATATGATAACCCCACCTGGAAGTGTACTTTATACAGACATGTTATGACCCCACCTGGAAGTGTACTTTATACAGACATATGATGACCCCACCTGGAAGTGTACTTTATACAGACATATGATGACCCCACCTGGAAGTGTACTTTATACAGACATGTTATGACCCCACCTGGAAGTGTACTTTATACAGACATATGATGACCCCACCTGGAAGTGTACTTTATACAGACATATGATAACCCCACCTGGAAGTGTACTTTATACAGACATATGATGACCCCACCTGGAAGTGTACTTTATACAGACATATGATGTCCCCACCTGGAAGTGTACTTTATACAGACATATGATAACCCACCTGGAAGTGTACTTTATACAGACATGTTATGACCCCACCTGGAAGTGTACTTTATACAGACATATGATGACCCCACCTGGAAGTGTACTTTATACAGACATATGATAACCCCACCTGGAAGTGTACTTTATACAGACATGTTATGACCCCACCTGGAAGTGTACTTTATACAGACATATGATGACCCCACCTGGAAGTGTACTTTATACAGACATATGATGACCCCACCTGGAAGTGTACTTTATACAGACATATGATGACCCCACCTGGAAGTGTACTTTATACAGACATATTATGACCCCACCTGGAAGTGTACTTTATACAGACATATGATGACCACACCTGGAAGTGTACTTTATACAGACATATGATGACCCCACCTGGAAGTGTACTTTATACAGACATATTATGACCCTAACTGGAAGTGTACTTTATACAGATATATTATGACCCCACCTGGAAGTGTACTTTATACAGACATGTTATGACCCAACCTGGAAGTGTACGTTATACAGATATATTATGACCCCACCTGGAAGCGTACTTTATACAGATATATTATGACCCTACCTGGAAGTGTACTTTATACAGACATGTTATGACCCCACCTGGAAGTGTACTTTATACAGACATATGATGACCCCACCTGGAAGTGTACTCTATACAGACATATGATGACCCCACCTGGAAGTGTACTTTATACAGACATGTTATGACCCCACCTGGAAGTGTACTTTATACAGACATATGATGACCCCACCTGGAAGTGTACTTTATACAGACATATGATAACCCCACCTGGAAGTGTACTTTATACAGACATGTTATGACCCCACCTTGAAGTGTACTTTATACAGACATATGATGACCCCACCTGGAAGTGTACTTTATACAGACATATGATAACCCCACCTGGAAGTGTACTTTATACAGACATGTTTTGACCCACCTGGAAGTGTACTTTATAAAGATATATGATGACCCCACCTGGAAGTGTACTTTATACAGACATATGATAACCCCACCTGGAAGTGTACTTTATACAGACATATGATGACCCAACATGGAAGTGTACTTTATACAGACATATGATGACCCCACCTGGAAGTGTACTTTATACAGACATGTTATGACTCCACCTGGAAGTGTACTTTATACAGATATATTATGACCCCAACTGGAAGTGTACTTTATACCGACATATGATGACCCAACCTGGAAGTGTACTTTATACAGACATATTATGACCCTACCTGGAAGTGTACTTTATACAGATATATTATGACCCCACCTTGAAGTGTACTTTATACAGACATGTTATGACCCCACCTGGAAGTGTACGTTATACAGATATATTATGACCCCACCTGGAAGTGTACTTTATACAGATATATTATGACCCCACCTGGAAGTGTACTTTATACAGACATGTTATGACCCCACCTGGAAGTGTACGTTATACAGATATATTATGACCCCACCTGGAAGTGTACTTTATACAGATAGATTATGACCCTACCTGGAAGTGTACTTTATACAGACATATTATGACCCCACCTGGAAGTGTACTTTATACAGATATATTATTACACCTACCTGGAAGTGTACTTTATACAGATATATTATGACCCTACCTGGAAGTGTACTTTATACAGATATATTATGACCCTACCTGGAAGTGTACTTTATACAGATATATTATGACCCTACCTGGAAGTGTACTTTATACAGATATATTAGGACCCCTACATGAAGTGTACTTTATACAGGTACTATTATGACCCCTACCTGGAAGTGTACTTTATACAGATATATTATGACCCCACCTGGAAGTGTACTTTATACAGACTATATTATGACCCTACCTGGAAGTGTACTTTATACAGACATATTTATGACCCTACCTGGAAGTGTACTTTGTACAGATATTGTATGACCTTACCTGGAAATGTACTTTATACAGACATATTATGACCCCACCTGGAAGTGTAATTTATACAGACATATTTTGACCTTACCTGGAAGTGTACTTTATACAGACATATTATGACCCCTACCTGGAAGTGTACTTTATACAGATATATTAGGACCCTACCTGGAAGTGTACTTTATACAGGTATATTATGACCCTACCTGGAAGTGTACTTTATACAGATATATTATGACCCCACTTGGAAGTGTACTTTATACAGATATATTATGACCCTACCTGGAAGTGTACTTTATACAGATATATTAGGACCATACATGGAAGTGTACTTTATACAGGTATATTATGACCCTACCTGGAAGTGTACTTTATACAGATATATTATGACCCCACCTGGAAGTGTACTTTATACAGATATATTATGACCCTACCTGGAAGTGTACGTTATACAGACATATTATGACCCTACCTGGAAGTGTACTTTGTACAGATATTTTATGACCTTACCTGGAAATGTACTTTATACAGACATATTATGACCCCACCTGGAAGTGTAATTTATACAGACATATTTTGACCTTACCTGGAAGTGTACTTTATACAGACATATTATGACCCCTACCTGGAAGTGTACTTTATACAGATATATTAGGACCCTACCTGGAAGTGTACTTTATACAGGTATATTATGACCCTACCTGGAAGTGTACTTTATACAGATATATTATGACCCCACTTGGAAGTGTACTTTATACAGATATATTATGACCCTACCTGGAAGTGTACTTTATACAGATCATATTATGACCCTACCTGGAAGTGTACTTTGTACAGATATTTTATGACCTTACCTGGAAAGTGTACTTTATACAGACATATTATGACACCACCTGGAAGTGTAATTTATACAGACATATTATTGACCTTACCTGGAAGTGTACTTTATACAGATATATTATGACCCTACCTGGAAGTGTACTTTATACAGATATATTAGGACCCTACCTGGAAGTGTACTTTATACAGGTATATTATGACCCTACCTGGAAGTGTACTTTATACAGATATATTATGACCCCACCTGGAAGTGTACTTTATACAGATATATTATGACCCTACCTGGAAGTGTACTTTATACAGACATATTATGACCCTACCTGGAAGTGTACTTTGTACAGATATTTTATGACCTTACCTGGAAATGTACTTTATACAGACATATTATGACCCCACCTGGAAGTGTAATTTATACAGACATATATCTTGACCTTACCTGGAAGTGTACTTTATACAGACATATTATGACCCCCACCTGGAAGTGTACTTTATACAGATATATTATGACCCCACCTGGAAGTGTACTTTATACAGACATATTATGACCCCTACCTGGAAGTGTACTTTATACAGATATATTATGACCCCACCTGAAAGTGTACTTTATACAGACATATTATGACCCCACCTGGAAGTGTACTTTATACAGACATATTATGACCCCACCTGGAAGTGTACTTTATACAGACATATTATGACCCCACCTTGAAGTGTACTTTATACAGACATTTTTTGACACTGCCAGAAAGTATACAGACATATTTTGACGCTAGTTGAAAGTGTACTTTACACAGACACATACTTTGAAGGTACCTGAAAGTATTTTTCACACAGACACATATTTTAACGCTACCTGATAGTGGACATCTCTAAGGCAAAACGCCTCACAACAACAGTATAATGTATCTCTCATTCCGCAGAGAAAAAGGAAAGGAATTTTAAAAGTTCACAAGAAAAGGATAAACATGCAAAAGGAATGAAAAGAGTGAATCATACAGTTTCACCGCGTGCCCGCGATATTATTTATATGACGCCAAATGGCGCTTCATTGTACAAAGCGACCCGGCTAGTTTCTTCAAAGAGCTGTGATTTTACATTCTACAAATGTAAACAATATAAAATGACAAAAGTAGTGCAGCTTTACAAAACAGAATTACGACACATACAGAACGTTGCGACTATAAGCCTTCATCAGCAAACAAACACATTCACTAAACACAACGTATGGTCACGGAGATCTCCTGTGAATAAATTAAAATGTGACGACAGGACGAGAAGAATAAAAAGATGAAACAAAAAATGAAAGCAATGAAGTTTTGGCTATACACAGCTCGGAATTCTGGGGCAAGTAGGAACATTTTTTCCAACATTCATTTTCTCTTCATTGCACTTTTCATCTTTATATTCTTCTCGTTCTGTCGTCATGTTTTAATGTAGTCACAGGAGATCTCCGTGACTATATGTTGTATTTTGTGAATGCGTTTGTTTGCTGATGAAGGCTCTTCGTCGTAACGTGCTGTATGTGTTGTAATTTTGTTATGTAAAGCTGCACTACTTTGTGTCTTTTTATATTGTTTAAATTTTCACAGCTTTACTGCAGTTCCATGAAATTTTATTCTACAAATGAGCCTATAATAGCAGATTTAACACGGCGAAGTTCACAAGCAAAGAGAGAACACGTTCGTGTGAATTTTGAGTTGAGTTGAGTTGAGTTGAGTTAAGAACCGACATCACTGCACTCAGGACATTCCCATACGTGCTCCGTCCCCTCGTTCAACAGCCAGCGAAGAGTCATACTACTAATCGTTCCCACAACTATCTGATTCAAAGTTCTCGTGGTCTTACCTCTCAGTTTTGAGATTCTTCCAGAACCCCTGCTGATCCCCCGCAATCTCATTCTTTCCTCATATGGATTCTCAGTCTGTTCCTCCACCTTCACCTGGTCCCACAAGCGCACGACCACCTCCCATTTGTCCATAGGCAAACTACCACCAAGAGGTGCATTCCAAGCTAGCCTATCAGCCTGTTCATTCCCCCGTACACCCGCATGGTCAGGGCAAAATAGCCACAATTCTCACAATCTGTTACCTCTGAAGTGACAAGAGCCATTCCACACGAAACATTCCTTTCTCCACCTTGCTAAGTCAGTCAATCAATCAATCAATCAATCAATCAATCAATCAGGTGCCGTCTCCGCAATGAAGGTTGGCTGCAATGGAATTCCAACACTGTCTGTCTCTCGCCTTGACTGTACATTCTCTCAGGCTGATGTTCGTCCATCTCTTGATGTTATCCTCCCACTTGTATCGTTGTTTACCTCTTGCCCGCTTGCCCTCAACCTTGCCTTCCAGTTTGGTTTTTATAAGAGAATCATGTATTTTAACGTGGCCAAAAAGTTTCACTAGTCTCCTCTTTATTTCTCCCATCAACTCTCTCTTCATTCCCATTTTTTCTAGGACCTCTGCATTTGATTGTTTTTGTTTCCATGAAATACGACCTATTCGTCTGTAGCTCCACATCTCCAGGCCTTCTATGCGACTCATATGCCGCACTCTCCTTTTTCAAGACTCGCCCATTAGCCTTTGCAATAAAGCCCCAGCCACCACGTCTGTTTCTCACCACTGACCCATCGGTGTAGATGACTATGTCACCTTGATATGTGTTGCTCTGGATCAGCTGTTGCACTTCAAACTCTGCGCGGCCCGCTGCCCATTCTCTGCACTCACGAACCAGTTTTATTATTACATTGTGCCAGTCCGTCATGTCTTCCGGAACATCAACCCACTCTCTTTCACGATTGTTGGTCTCTAGATCACACACCTGACGTATAGAAAGTTCTGCCTGTGCCATCCAGGACCTGCCTCGTCTTCGTCTATGACCCTTGACCATATCCATTGCTGCATGCAGCGGGTGATCCCTGTCTGTGGCAACTCTCAGGTACCATTTGGCCTGAAGGACCATATGCCTGTCCGTCATTGTTAGTAGCGCCAGGATATGCCTCATGCATATAATTGGTGTGTCCTTTGTACACTCCAGGATTAACCATATGGCAGCATTCTGTATGCGCTCCAACCTTTCAATCTGGCTCTTTGATACTGTCAGTAGCCCCAAACCATACTCAATGACAGAAATTATTAACTGCTGAAAGAGCCTGTACAGCATCCTCTGATATACCCCGGTTGCTACTATAGCCCTCAATGCATTAAGTCCCCTACCAGCCTTCACCACCAAAACCTCCACATGATGCTTAAAAGACAAACACCTGTCAAAGGTGATACCCAAGTACTTCAATTTACTCTCTCGACTAAGAGGACATCCATTCAACATAATACCTGGGACGTTTGCCTTGACGATCCGGTTATCCAGGGAGTACCACACAACCGATGCCTTGTCTGGGTTTATAATGGCCCCTGCGTCCCTGCACCACTCCGCACCCTGTTTACCGCCACCTGTAAGTCTTTCGCCAAACTGACCCTGTCTCTGCCCTGTCTGTACGCCAGCACATAATCTGCAAATGTCAAGATTCTACCCACACCTGGTGTCTCAATAGCTGCGATTTTGCTGGTATAGACTTTAACGCGCACTGGGGACAAGCAGATCCCTGCGGCAACCCAGGTGTAATAGTACAGGGGTCAGAAGTCCAGGTACCCATGCGCAGTGCAACCTTACGCTCATAAAGGACTGCCGCAACCCATCTAACAAGTCAAGGGCAGACTTCCATGTCCAACAGTGTGTGTATTAACCGATCATACCTAACCCTGTTATACGCATCCTCCAGGTCAAGAGCTACCGCCACTGTCTCCTGTTTATCCTGGAAACCCTCGTAGACATCAAATGCAAATGTTGCAGCACTGGCCCAGGTGTCCTTTCCAGGTCGGTGGCTCCCGAGTCCTTGTGGAAGCAGATTCCGACGTTTCAAATGTTACTGGAGCCTGCGTGCTACTATCTTTTCGAGTACTTTGCCATACATGTTTTGCAGGGTTATGATTCGGTATCCATTAAGTCTGGAGTGATCCTTACCTGGCATTGGGAGTGGGACCAGGTAGCTATGCAGCCAATCATAGGGTATTTCAGCCGTATTAATGCTTAGGTTGAAACAAAGAGCCATCTCTCAAAGTCTCCATCATTTATGCTCATCATATGGGAGTACCTCACCCCATCCGGACCTGGCGGTGTGTCTTTAGCCCGATTCAGTACCCGTCTAATGTCCTCCACTTTAATCTCACAGTCCTCCTTCCTAGTGACCCGTGACAAGGCTTCTTTGACGTTATCTCTAATAGCCCTATCTTGCTGATCCGTCTGTTTTAAAAATCGCGCAAGAAAAGCCTCCCCTTTGTCCTTGTCAGTTGCCATAGGTCGGTTGTTATCTTCATAAACGGCACCATGTGTAGCAGGCATCGCCTGTCTCTTCATCTGCCGATGCAGCCTCCAGAATTTTCCCAATGTCACATCCCCACCGACTTCATTGATAAACTGTTCCCACTTAATCCTCTTTGCCTCTGCTGCATGGAGTTTAAAATCCTGCACCTTTACTTTTTTATATCCTTTCAGCCTCTTCCAGTTCTGTGTCAACTGAATTGGTTGCTCTCCGCACCCTCTGCCAATTCCTTATGGCCGCCCTCTTTTCCCTCCATGAATTCTCGACCTCTGGTGTCCACCATGGTGGTTGAGTAAAGATTCTTCTTGTTGGTTTAGATCTTCCCTGTGATCTAAGGCGCCTCAAGAGCGAAGAGTGGTCGCGATCATAACTGAATGCCCTGCGAGCTCTTATAGTCCTTACTGTGCTGGACTTAGGTATCAGCACAGAACAGGGGAGGTGGTCACTTCCATGGTCTCCAAGGACGCGCCATTTTGTATCTGATGCCGCCTCTTTTGATACAAGCGCCAGGTCGATGGCCGTTTCAGGGTCCCCCGGTCTCATTGTTAGCCTATTGGGTGTCCCGTCATTTAGACAGACAACATCCGTCTCAAGCAAGGCCTCAGCAAGAGCTGTACCCTGTCTGTTCTCTCCCAACCTGTCCCATTCCTTGGCGCGGGTGTTGAAATCACCACATATAAAATACCTGGTATCTGGGGTGTCCACTGAACCTTTCAACCAGTCCCAACTCTCTCTCTCTCTCTCTCTCTCTCTCTCTCTCTCTCTCTCTCTCTCTCTCTCTCTCTCTCTCTCTCTCTCTCTTTCCAGCTGTATCGGCCCATTTGTATCCGCATTCCCTGCACCTCTTTACTCTCCTAACCCCACCCACTCATATCCAGTATTGAATGCTGTAAACCATCCTTGACCACCAGAGACTGCCCATGTCTTCCCTGCCCAGTTGGGTTGATGTAACATGTATAGCCAGGGCACTTACTTTACAAACCGGCTATCGTAGGTGACCAGATGGCTAACACCTAACGTCCAGACAGAACGTAGCCACAGCTGCTGGATAAATCCCAGGCCTGACACCTCTTCGAGAAGCGAGTTAAAATCCCCGGCCGCGAGATAAGGCGGTCAGCCGGACGTAACATGTTAACCAACAATGGCAATTACGGAGATTAACAAGAGTTTGAATGCCAGAAACCCGGGAAGGCTTGTGTTCACCGCAGCTTAGAATTGATGAGGTAACGGAGAATACATGCTCTATGCCGCGGCCGGAGCGTAGTTGAACGCATTGCGTAACGTCAGGTCAAATTGATTGACAGGCGAAATTATGCCGTAGTAAAAGCGGGTGAAATCGTGTTTCAATAAGCGGGGCGGGGCGTCAGTCAAAGTTCATTGACACGTAAACTTAGTCTATATGAAGAACGGGGAAGGTTAACAGGAGACTAGACCTAAGGTATTATCCCACGTGAAAAGGGGAGAAGAGAAATACAAATCACGACAAGGACGAAGAGAGTATTTAACTACGGCCTAGCGTCTTAGACGCTAGATGCACGTATAGCATTCATACCAAGGATACTTTCTGGAGATAGTTCAGTCTCGTCCCCTCCGCCTTACACATTTAAGACTTACCGGGGAGCATGACCTAGGTGTCGTCTTCATTTGAGTTATGTATAACATCATAATACTCATCATCATCATCATCTTACCATCATGTAAAGTTAATAAACTCCGTGGTTGTAGTTTAAACTCATGTTCGTCCATATACATTCTAACTGTATGTAAAAGGTGTGTTTAGCTTAAGTGAGTGCACACATTATTCACATATATGTTAGTGGAAGTTCAACTTTATCTTTCCAGGGGGGGGGGAGTGTCACAGAGGTACCTTAGCCTATGCAGCTATTTCGCAACAAGCGTATCCTGTTTATCTTAATTCCTCTATCCCACTCCTGGGGGTACCAAGAGCAGATACATATATCTTTTCAAAGAGCCACTTTTTAGCTGTTTTCTTGAGTACCCAAGGACAGTTTCTTCTGCAAACAATAGGCATTTGTCCCGAATTTTCTCTCTGGAATCCGTAGTGGGAACGATCTGAGTTATCACACAGTACTAAACGCCAGTAGGAGAAAATTTGACTTTTGACACTCACATAGACATATATCGACGCTACCTGAAGAAATTCTCCATCCACTCCACAAGTGCTGTTGACCACTCGACTTGTCCAGAAGGGAAAATTATAGGTCAATAGCCCAAGAACCAGGAACACAGCGATGACAAACTTGGCCGCTCGTGCAGAACACAACTTGCCAACCCTATGGACAAGAAAACCAGAGAATATCGGTTATATTCGGGGTAGTAGGACCTACAGGTCACGAGTGAAGTCTTATTAACTGTCCTTTACTTATGTTGCCTTCTAGTTCTTAATTTTGTCTCTTTCTTCTCTATGTCCTTTTGTCGCTGTTCGCGAGTCCACTTTGTCCACAGCAAGAAAAGTAGAGTAGAGTAGAGTAGAGTAGAGTAGAGTAGAGTAGAGTAGAGTAGAGTAGAGTAGAGTAGAGTAGAGTAGAGTAGAGTAGAGCAAATTGAAGGACACGTTCTAAAGGACTTAAGTCGTATTTTGCATATGGTGCTATCCCATACTTTTTTTTTTTAGATCGGTCGACATTCGATGGATAATTGATCAATATCACTAAACCGTCTTTATTTCCCGAGACATTTCCAGATATTTTCAGGTCAGTTTTCAAAATCTTCTTGAGGTGAGTTTAAATGGATTGAACAAAGGGACTACGGTGGCTCGAGGTTTAGTTGCAATGTCAGAATGGAAGTACATTTCTCATAAAGAAATACTCACAGGTATTCTTTACTTGTCTGCCTCTCTCTCTCTCTCTCTCTCTCTCTCTCTCTCTCTCTCTCTCTCTCTCTCTCTCTCTCTCTCTCTCTCTCTCTTACTCACTCTCTCTCTCTTTCTCTCAAAAGAGAGAAATTTGTTACCCTTTGAAAATAAAGTTTGTTCTCTCTCTTCTCTCTCTCTCTCTCTCTCTCTCTCTCTCTCTCTCTCTCTCTCTCTCTCTCTCTCTCTCTCTCTCTCTCTGTCTCTCTGTCTTGGTGTCTTCCTATGGCTTTCTCTCTCATTTTTTTTTCTCAGTTTCTCTCAGTTCGACTATATGTGTTTTTCTTGGTCCATCTAGTGTATATATAATTACAACATACGTACAGATATACGCACCATGTAATGCAAACAATAATGAGCAAGAATGCGAGGACTTCTACGAAGACATACATGACGTGCTAAATAAAATAGATAAGCAGGACAACATCATAGTTATAGGAGACTTCAATGCAGGACTAGGACATAACAGAGTGGGCATAGAAAAACATCTGGGAGCATTTGGAGATCAGCAACATGAAAGGAATGATAACGGAAGTAGACTGATAGAGCTTTGCAGCCAACACGACCTCTGTATAACAAACACATTCTATAAACATAAAGACTCACAGGTATGCACCCGGTATAAATGGAACGATCTAGATACTAAAAGCCAAATTGATTTTATATTAACAAGAAATAACAGAAAGAGAAATATATTAGATGCAAGGGCAGTGCCCAATTTCAGTATAAACACAGATCATAAAGCAGTCGTTGCCACAATAAGAACCATCAGAAGAGGAAACAAAGAGCAGCAAAATACATGCCTGCGAATCAGTAAACTTAAAAAACCTTAAAGACGAGGCAGTAAGGGAAAATTATGAGAAAGAACTAACTGAACTCTTTGTAACATTACCTACAGAAAGAAAAGGAGAAAAAGAATGGGAGATGTTCAAATCAAGCATTTTAAATACTGCAAAAATAACATGCCGAACCACGAAAAAACGCAAGACACGGATAACGAAAATAACAAGTTGGTGGAACGCAGAAGTAAAGAAAGCGGTAAAAGAAAAAAAGGAAACATATAAAGTGGTTGAAGAGCAAACAGGAATGTGGTCACAGAGAATATAGAATAGCGAAAAGACACGTGAGTAGAATAGTAAAGAGGGAAAAACAAAAAGACTGGGAAGAGTATGGAGAAACCCTAAATAAAAACTACAAGGAGGCAACTAGAAACTTCTACAAAAAGATAAGTGCAATGCGAACCAGAGGAGAACCCTTTGACCCAACTGAAATAATTAACAGCGAAAATGGAGAACCAATATGTGAACAAAAACAGATCCTAATAAGATGGAAGCAGTATTTCGAACAACTTCTCAACATCCCATCAGATGTCACAGGAATTCAAGAGACCTACACAGATGTCACCGAAGAACTAGAACCAGACATACTAAAAGAAGAAATTATATAAGCCATCAGATTCGCCCCATTGAACAAATCACCGGGACAGGATGAAATACCATATGAACTAATTAAAGCAGCAAGAGAAGTAGGAACAGCTTGGCTGCATAGACTATTCAACCATGTTTGGGTAGAACAACAGACACCACGAAACTGGGGAAACGCCATAATTATCCCAATTTGGAAAAACAAAGGCAGCAAAAGAGACTGCACACAATACAGAGGCATTTCACTGTTGAGTCATACTGGGAAAATATTTTGCAAAATTCTTGAAAAAGATTACGAACTACTTTAGAATCCCAGCTAAGCTAAACACAGCTTGGATTTAGGAAAAACAAAGGATGCACAGACGCCATTTTTACTCTTAAACAACTTATTAAAAAATCAATCGAATTCAATGAAACACTCTACTTAGCCTTTGTCGACCAAGAAACGGCATTCGATAGGGTAGATAGAAACAAGCTGTGGGAAATCCTTAAACAATATGGAGTGAGTACACATCTAACAAACCTATGTATAAGTTTATACAAAAACAGTGAATGCATATTGAGAGCAACTGGAGGACACTCAGAACCCTTCACCATAAGATCTGGAGTACGACAAGGTTGTGTCCTGTCCCCTCTCTTGTTCATAACATATATAGACAACATATGTAAAGAAACCAGCCAAGCAGAGACAGCAAGAATACCGCATGACGAGAACACAGAAGAAGAACCATCTGCAAATCTAACCATTAGAGAACTCCTGTTTGCGGACGAACAAGCACTAATAGCAAAATCAGAAGCTGAATTACAAGACCACATGAATAGTCTAAACGAAATGTGTAGGGAACATAACATGAAAATTAGCACAAGCAAAGCAGAGGTAATGACTATAACTAAAGAAGAACAAACAGCAACAATTCACCTAAACGAACATCCCTTGAAACAAGTAAAGAGTTTCAAGTACCAAAGAAGTATAATATCATCAAATGGCAGATCAGAAGACGAGATCGAAGATAGATGCAATAAGGCAAATCAACTCATTGGACAAATGGCACCAATACTAAAGAACAAACATGTATCAATAACTACTAAGAAAGCACTTTACAACACAATCTTCCTACCAATTCTGAGCTACCAATGCCAAACCTGGACAGTGACAGAAAAAGAGAAAAGAAAAATCACAACAGAAATGAGATTCCTGAGAAGAATACTCAACGTAACAAAAAGAGATAAGATCAGAAATGAAGAAATCAAGACTAAAGTGGGGGTTTAAGCAGCACTAGATTTTATTAGAAAGCAGCAAGTCAAATGGTTTGGCCATGCAAGTAGGTTACCAGTCAACAGCATACCACAACAAGCAATGATGTACAGAACAGATGGAAACAGAGGAAGAGGCCGACCACGTAAACGTCGGACGGAGGGAATAGCAGAGTCCATGGGAATATCGATATATGAAGCCCATAATCGGGCACTCTCACGAAGTTTATACTTCACCTCGACACCGCAAGGTACAAGAGGAACATGATGAGAAGAGAAGAGATGATATATATCACATTTGCATGACCTGAATCTATATCTATAAAACAGAGTGTATGTTTGTTTGTGTGTGGGAATTTATGTATTGGATGCGTTCGATAACGGTACATCCGATTGAGATGAAATTTTCTACACGTCTTCCTTTCATTCATTAGCAACCGACTATAATAATTTCTTAATGTAAAATCTTCGACTTATTTAATAACATTTACTTTTTCCATTTTCATTATATAATGTCTATATAGCAGGGGGACTTCACTCTAGAAAAGTTATTTCAAGGGGCATAACTTTTAATAACATTTCTATATACTTTATAGTCATATTGTTGGACTTACTTGCACTATTGTTAAACTCTTTGTCTATAGTTATTTTTAGGCATATGAGTTATAATAAATAATGATATAATCTTTAAGGCATTTTCAAAGCTTGCATAAAAATAATGCATAATGCATAACATTGTAACCCATCTTTTTATACAGTTTTCATTGAATGGTGTGTGGAAGGACATTTTTTTAAGTTACTGTGCGCCAGGCGCTGGGCGAAACCACGCCGGGTCAGATAGATAGACAGATAGTCGGGAACGGAAGCTTATTTGACTACTTATATGAATTAGATGACATGCTCCCCACCAGGGACTGGGTGAAGCCGGGCCGGGACAGATAGACAGACAAACAGATAGTCGGGAACGGGAGAGCTTATATGACTACGTATATGAATTAAATGAGATGCTCCCCACCAGGGACTGGGTGAAGCCGGGCCCGGTCAGACAGACAGACAGACAGATAAACAGACAGATAGATAGTCGGGAACGGGAGAGCTTATATGACTACTTATATGAATTAAATGAGATGCTCCCCACCAGGGACTGAGTGAAGCCGGGCCGGGTCAGCCAGACAGACAGACAAACAAGCAGACAGACAGACTGATAGATAGATAGATCCCCTCCAGGGCCTGGGCGAAGCCGGGCCGGGTCAGCTAGTTCATCATAAACAAAAGATGCCTTCAAGAACATTCAGAGAGTAGTGCAGCAGAAATTTCGGCACATGCGGGACTCCTGGCTGAGCAGCAAAGCTGATGAAATTCAAGGCTTTGCTGACAGACATGATATGAAAAACTTCTACGACTCACTGAAAGCGGTCTATGGTCCTACATCACCAGGCACAGCTCCCCTCCTCAGTGCAGATGGGGGAACATTGGTCACCGATAAGAAAGAAATTCTTTAACGCTGGGCAGAGCATTTCAGCAACATCCTAAATGCATCTTCCTTCTTCGGTGATGAAACCATCAACTGCCTTCCTCAAGTTCCCATCAATGATACACTTGATGACCTGCCTACCATAGTGGAAGTAAACAAAGCCATCCAGCAACTCTCTAGCGGCAAGGCACCTGGTCCTGACTCCATCCCAGCAAATATATAGAAGGCAACTGGGCCGGTCCTAACAGAGCAGCTTCACCAAGTCTTTACAAACATATGGGTGAACGAGACCATGCCACAAGATTTCAAGGACGCGTCAGTAGTCCACCTTTTAATGGGTAAAGGAAACCGCCAATCTTATGACAACCACCGAGGAATCTCTTTGCTTTCTATTGCAGTGAAGATACTCGCCAGAATTCTACTCAGTCGCCTCACGGCCCATCTCGACCAAGGTCTTCTTCCTGAGAGTCAATGTGGCTTCAGAAAAGAACGAGGAACAATTGACATGATTTTCTCTGCAAGGCAGCTGCAAGAGAAATGTCAGGAACAGAACTGCGAAATGTTCTCCACTTTCATTGACCTTACCAAGGCTTTTGATACAGTCAGCAGAGAAGGACTGTGGAAGATTATGGCAAAATATGGCTGTCCACGAAAGTTTGTCCAAATAGTGCGGCTATTTCATGATGGCATGCAGGCAAGAGTACGGGAAAATGGTGAACTGTCTGAACCCTTTCCTGTCACCAATGGGGTGAAGCAAGGATGTGTCCTGGTACCAACACTGTTCAGCCTCATGTTTTCAGCTATGTTGATGAATGCCTTCGAGAACAACGACATTGGAATAGACATCAAGTACCGCAAGGATGAAAGTTATTCAATCTCAGAAGGCTGAAAAGTTAAAACAAAAATTAACAGCGACACCGTCAGAGAGCTCCTGTTTGCTGATGATTACGCTCTATATGCCAACTCAGAGGCGGACATGCAACATAATGTTTCAGCTTTCTCACATGCCTGTGCCAACTTTGGGCTCAATATCAACTTGGAGAAGACTGTAGTTATGTACCAGCCAGCTCCAGGGAATAATCTCACTGTGCCGAATATCAAAGTCAATGGTCATAGACTAAGTGTTGTGGACAAATTCACCTATCTTGGCAGCACTGTATCTTAAGCTGCCACAATTGATGATGAGGTGAATGCAGGAATCTCCAAGGCCAGCGCGGAATTTGGCAGAGTGTACAAGAATGTATGGGACAGAAACGGAATAAGCCTGCAAACAAAGCTGAAATTCTACAAAGCAGTTGTATTATCCACACTGCTATATGCTTATGAAACCTGGACTGTTTATCAGCGACACGCTAGAAAATTAAACCACTTCCACACAGTCTGCCTGAGGAAGCATCTGAAGATTAAATGGCAAGACAAGATTCCAGACACTGAAGTCCTAGAAAGAGCGTCCATGCCCAGTATCCACACTCTACTAATGAAGCATCAGATTCGCTGGGCGGTCACTTAACTCGCATGCCAGATTATAGGCTCCCTAAACGAATTCTTTACGGCGACTGGCGTTGTGGAAATTGCTCCCAAGGCGGGCCAGAAGAAACGCTTTAAAGACACTCTGAAAATCTGACTGATTGCTTTTGGAATTCATCATGACACCTGGGGGACTGCAGCCAGAGACCGAAATTCGAGGCGTGCATCATTACACAAGGGTGCAGTCGCTGGGATCACCTGCTACATGCAGCAATGGATATGGTCAAGGGTCATAGACTAAGACGAGGCAGGTCCTCGATGGCACACGCAGAACTTTCTGTAAGTCAGGTGTGTGATCTAGAGACCATCAATCGTGAAAGAGAGTGGGTGGAAGTTCCGGAAGACACGTCAGACTGGCACAATGTAATAATAACATTGGGTCGTGAGTGCAGAGAATGGGCAGCGGGCCGCATTGAGTTTGAAGTGCAACAGCTGATCCAGAGCAATACACATCAAGGTGACATAGTCATCTACACCAATGGGTCAGTGGTGAGAAACAGACTTAGTGGCTGGGGCTTTATTGCAAAGACTAATGGACGAGTCTTGAAAAAGGAGAGTCTGGCATATGAGACTACGACCTCCAGCATGAGAATGGAGGTTAAGACAGTAACAAGGCATTCCGGTGGCTACAGGACCCTACTGCAACACACTTTGTATTCATTACGGATTCAAAAAGTATGCTTAGTAAGGTTGAGAACGGAATGTTTCGTGTGGAATGGCTCTTGTCGCTTCAGAGGTCACAGATTATGAGAATTGTACGGATATTTTGCCCTGGCCATGCGGGGATGCAGGGGAATGAACAGGCTGATAGGCTAGCTTGGAATGCACCTCTTGGTGGTAGACTGCCTATAGACAAGAGGGGGGGGGGGGGGGAGGGGGTGGTCGTGCGCTTGTTGGACCAGGTGGAGAAGGCGGAGGAACAGATTGAGAACCCATATGTGGAAAGAATGAGATTGCGGGGGATCGGCAGGGGTTCTGGAAAAATCTCAAAGCTGAGAGGGAAGTGCAGGAGAACTTTTAATCATATAGTGGTGGGAACGATTAGTAGTATGACTCTTCGCTGGCTGTTGAAGCGATGGGACGGAGCACGTATGGGAATGTCCTGAGTGCAGTGATGTCGGTTCTTACCTAAACTCAACTCAACTGTGAAGGTATACGCTAATGTGTGTTTGTGAAGATATACGAATATGTGTGTTTGTGAAGATATACGAATATGTGTGGTTGTGATGATATCCGAATATGTGTGTTTGTTAAGAAGATATACGCTTATGTATTTGTGAAGATATATGTTTATGTGTGTTTGTGATGGTTTACGCTTATTTCTGTTTGGGAAGGTTTACGCTTATGTGTGTTTGTGAAGGTTTACATTCATATGTGTTTGTAAAGGTATATGAATATGTTTATTTGTGAAGATATACAAATATGTGTTTGTCAATTTATACGCTTATATGTGTTTGTGAAAGTATATGCATATGTGTTTTTCTGAAGGTATAGTTTCTCCTATATAAAAAAATGTTTTGCGTATCCTTTACAGGGCATCGCTGTCAACATCAGCATCTTTCAGCGGATTGTTGATTTCTTGGCACGATTACGCTCAGTAATTTGCCATTGCTTTCTGAGCGGCAGGCTCAGTATCCCGCAAGTCACCAGGTAGAACCGCTTCCAATTCTCGCGCGCTGCGAGACCCTGCGTGGATAAACGAGATTACGGAGAAAGTCATGTAACCCCTCGGCCAGAGAGACCGGCTTCTCCTATATTGGACATGTAATAACAGATGATGACAGATGTTAAATAGAAATCAAACAGAGAATAGGAATGGACAAAACTGCTTTCAACAGCATGAAATCAATATTAACATATAGAGCAGGAGTGGCCAACACCAGGCCCGCGGTTTGAGCAGTTATAAATATCCCGCATTTTCGGGGAAATTCATAGATTTTAGCTATTTCAAATATAAATATTGAGCACAACCCACTACTGGCAACGCTGATCGTATTCTGATATGAACCTAAGGCCTTGTCCACGTCAATGTGGAAGCACTAGATTCGAGTTTCGCTCTTGTGGGCTCGTCAGTAGTGTATATCCTTGACCGGATCCGGAAACAAACCCTGGATAACTGGCGTGTGAAGCGGGTGAGTACTGATGTTCAATTGGAAAACTGTTTGCATGTAACGACAACATCAGTCGAGATCAATTTTGATGCACTTAGTTCTGCAAAACAAAGTCAGATGTCTGACTTTTAAATATTTTTTTTTTAATTTTCTAATAAATATGTTTGATTCTCAGTTATGTTTTATTTTCTTTAAAAAAAAACTATTTCTTGTTTGTTTTTGTTTTTTTACATTAAACCAGGCAAGCAGTTTGACCACGATCTCACCTACTGCGAAGCGACGATGTGTTCGAAGCTGTAGCACGCTTGCTTGTTTACTTTAATTAACACAACAATAAAAAAAAAATGGGTTCGTGTCCCGGAAGGGAATAATATTTCTGAAATTTGGCCCGCCTGCCGAAAAGGTTGGCCACCCCTGATCTAGAGAGTTTAACAACGCATTAAGATGAGAATTCCAAATGTTACATATATCCAAAACTATTGTATGGCGCCGATGCCTGGATATTGTACACGCGACCAGAGCTTCGAATAGATGCCCTGTAGATGTGATTATACAAAAACAATATGTCGTATTTCATGGAAGCAGAAACAATCAAATACAGAGGTTCAAGACAAACTGGGAATGAAAAGACAGCTGATGACAAAAATAAAAAAAGCAAGTGAAATGTTTCGGCCACGTTACAAGACATAACACTCTTATAAAAACAATACTGGAAGGCAAGGTTGATGGCATGTGAATAAGAGGTAGATAACGATACAAGTGGGAAGATAACATCAAGAGATGGACGAACATTAATCTGACATAATTTACAGTCAAGGCGAGAGACAGACAGCATTCGAGATCCATTGCAGCCAACCTTCATTGAGGAGACGCTTGATTGATCGATTAAGTGATGATTGATTGATTGATTGATTGAAGGTATATGCATATGTGTGTGTATGTGTGTGTGTGTGTGTGTGTGTGTGTGTGTGTGTGTGTGTGTTTGGGTGTGTAAAGGTACAACTTATGTGTGTTTGTGAAGGTAAACACATACACTGTCGGTCTTTAATGTCAGCCACTTTACCTGTGTGTCTTCCACCCTGTCTCCCTGTCTACCTGGATGTATGTCTGTCTTCCACCCTGTCTGTCTGCCTACCTGGCTGTATGTCTGTCTTCCACCCTGTCTACCCGCATACCTGGCTGTATGTCTGTCTTCCACCCTGTCTGTCTGCCTACCTGGCTGTGTGTCTGTCTTCCACCCTGTCTGTCTGTCTACCTGGGTGTTGTCTTCCACCCTGTCTGCCTGCTTTTCTAGCTGTATGTCTGTCTTCCACCCTGCCTTTCTGCCTACCTGGAAGTATATCTGACTTCTACTCTGTCTCCCTGCCTGCCTGGCTGTATGTCTGTCTTCCACCCTGCCTTTCTGCCTACCTGGAAGTATATCTGACTTCTACTCTGTCTCCCTGCCTGCCTGGCTGTATGTCTGTCCTCCACCCTGTCTTTCTGCCTACCTGGCAGCATATCTGTCTATATATTTCTTCCAGATGTTCGTCTGTCTGTCCATTCACTTATCAATCGATTAACTTTCACCTATCTTCTTACCTACCTACCTACTTATCTACCAACCTACCTATCTACTTATCTACCAATCTACCTTCCAGTCTACCTTCCAACCTACAGGCCTAATACCTACTTACATATCTATATTCCTGCCTAGCTACCTACCAACCTACAACCTACCTACCTAACAATCTACATACCAATCTACCTAACACCCAACCTACCTACCAACCTACTTACCTACATATTTACCTACCAACCAGCCAACCTACATATCTACCAACTACCTACCTACTAACCTACCTACCTACCAAGCTACCTACCTATTAGACTACCTACTCAGCAACCTACCTATTAACCAAGCTACCTACCAACCTACATATCTATCTATCTAAATATCTACCTATCTACCTACCAACCTACCTGCTTACCAACCTACTAACCTACCTATTTAAATATCAACCAACTAACCAACAAACCTACCTACCAACCAAGCTACCTACCTACCATCCTACCTATCTACCAACCTACTTACTTACCAACCTACCTACCAACAAACCCACCTACCAATATACCTACCTACGTATCAGCCTACCTGCCAAACAAACTACCAACCTACATATCCAGCGATTAACCAACCAACCTACTTACGTATCTAAATACCTTCCCAGCTTCCTGTCTGTCTAGTCACTTACCAACCTAAGTTTCTGCATACCTACCTAATGATCTGCAGTCTACCGTCTCATCTGCCCACTCACCCATCCATCCACACACTCATCCACCCACCAACCACTCTATCTATTCATCAACCCACTCACCCACTCACCAATTAACTCGCCAATACCCACAGTCAGACAAGCAACAAAACAAAACACATTCAGTATAAAATCGATCTCTCACAACAATCTGTCAATCTCAGGCTCTCATCTCGCGAATTGCTCCGATTCTCAAGCTCCTTCTGGCCACGTGACACCAAGTCTGACCTTCCATTAAACACATTTTCAGCCCTGTGAATCACGATGCTTTTTGATAGAGCATCTCGTCTTTGTGTTCCCTCATGTTAATTTTGTTTGGCCATCTTTGCGTGTATACATGGGCCTCTCTGTCTTCTTTGGAGTGGCAGATTGCTAGAACTTATGTCGTAATTATCAGACATGCCAAGGATATCGGCTTGCGGGCATATTGTAAACAATCTGCTTTATGCTGCTGACATGGTTTGGTAGCTTGAAAATGAAATGCAATTAACAAACGGCAGATATAATTGCAACAGAAAGTCAAAACAAAGGTCATAATTAGAATAAAAGAAAAACAGAACTGATGGTAATTACATAGAGTAATGTTTACAAAATACAACATCAAAGTTAATGGAAACAGTTTAAGAATAATTAACGCATGTTTTTCTCTGGGCACTTACTTAACAGCAAATGGAAGATGTATTATGGCAGTTAAATGTGGAATAGCCTGAGAAAAACAGCATTTATCAAGATGAATATTCTCTGCAATGTATCTTTGTCAAGATGTGAGAACAAAGAGGTCTTGAAAGCTATATTCAGCCAGTCCTGGCGTAGAGATGTGAATCATGTACAATTAATTGACAAATGATAAATTAGTAAGGAGGTTACGCATATGTGCTTTTATAGAAGAATCAGTAGAAGACCGTGGGAGGACAGAATAAATCATTTAAGATGGAAACAGTACTTCGAACAACTTCTCAAAATCCCATCAGATGTCAGAGATATTCAAGAAACCGACACAGATGCCACTGAAGAACTAGAATGAGGGCTGGTCTGGTTCGCAAGATCAGTCCAGCGTCTAGCGTTCGTTGTCTCGGATGGCTGTGTGAGGTGCACCAAAATGGGATCTTCTCAGCCAACGCAAGTTAGCGAGGCAGGCGTTTCGAGAATGTAACCGCATCGTGCAGCTAGGGTCGTGGTTTGAGCGGGCAAAAGAGCAAATTTGTACGACCGTTCGACAAAGTCTCGATAAGAGCCCTCTCTCTCTCTCTCTCTCTCTCTCTCTCTCTCTCTCTCTCTCTCTCTCTCTCTCTCTCTCTCTCTCTCTCTCTCTCTCTCTCTCTCGATGAGTAGTGGGCCTGCAGTCAGTAAGCTGGTATAGCTTTTCGGCCAGTCCTGTCGGCGTCGTTTGAAAGCTCGTCGGTAGGCGTCCAGTGGTTTTGCATGTATCACCTTGTACCGGGAGGGCGCGCTTTAGCGATGCTACTCTTGGCTTGTGTGTGCGTGAATAGTCCATCTGTCCGATAGATATCTGGTCACTATATACAGGAATAACTGGTCTGTGGCAGCCTAACGTCCACTGCATCTGTGTCCGTCTCCAGTCGTCTTGCCATGCTCGCCACTGGAACCAGATGGACGCAGAAGAGTGAGTGAGGTCGACGGAGTTGCGCAACCACTTCCTCACTATAATCCAAACTAAAGCGCAAGTCATTCGTTCTCCATCAAATCAAAAGATGCAATGAATGAATGGTCCTGATCATTCCTGATAAACGAACATCCAGAATCAGACATACTGAAAGAAGAAATTATAGAAGCCGTCAGATTAGCCCTATTGAACAAATCGAAGGAACAAGATGAAATACCAAATGAACTAATCAATGCAGCAAGAGAAGTAGGAACAGCATGGCTACATAGACTATTCAATCATATTTGGATAGAAGAACAGACACCACGAGACTGGGGAAGCACCATAATTATTCAATTCGGAAAAACAAAGGCAAAAAACGAGACTGCACACAGTACAGAGGCATTTCCCTTTTGAGTAATACTGAATAAATATTTTGCAAACTTCTTTAGAAAAGATTACGAACTACTATAGAACCCCAGCTAAGCGAAACACAACTTGAAGTTAGGAAAAACAAAGGGCGCACAGATGCCATTTTTGCTCTTAGACAACTTATAGAAAAATCAATCAAATTCAATGAAACACGCTACTTAGCCTTTGTCGACCAGAATAGATTAAAACAAGCGGTGGGAAATCCTTAAACAATTTGGAGCGAGTACACATCTAACAAACGTATGTAGAAGCTTATATAACAACAGTGAATGCATAGTGAGAGCAACTGGAGGACACTCAGAACCCTTCACCATAAGATCTGGAGTACAACAAGGTTGTGTCCTGTCCCCTCTCTGCTCTTAACATATATAGACAACATATGTAAAGACATATACGTATATAGCCAACATGTGTATATAGTACCGTTGGATTTTGTACATGTTTCAGCTGCTTGAACTCAAGATACGCCCCGTCCTCCTTAGTTCGATCGCTGCTTCCCTCTTCTAACGAAAACTAGCTTTTAGATGTGGCAGTTGGACTTATGAACCAACAACAAAATAGCCGAGCCTGCCACAGGGATCACCATTATCTCCAGTGATTTTCAACACCTACACTGTGAGAATTACCGGCGAGTAGATCACTGGATCGGGAAGGCCATTGTCATATGCCAACGATGTTTTAGTGTATCGTCAGGGTAGAGATCAGGTTGCTGTGGAACTACAAACCGAACTCAATCGCATAATCACTTGATGTGTGGAATCTGGGGCAATGGTCAACCCAATGAACGCAGCAGTGACATGGTTTTCTTTGAATAACTATATTGTCAACACTTCAACACCACCTGTAAATCTGTGTTCACAGACTGTGGAAAGAACACATGCAATGAATTACCTGGGGATACGTTTTGATCAAAGCCGTGCTTATATCGAGCACATAGACCAGGTGATAACAAAGGCCAATCGGGGTTTGGCTGAGATGCGAGTGATGGCTGCAGCAAACTGTGAGCAGCGCCATTGATGTCTTCTATACGAGGTTCAGGTCATGTCTGTTTTTGATTATGCGATGGCGATCCTGACTCTCAGCCGTAAGCAGATGGAAAGGATGGAAAGGATATAAAACGAAGCTATGCATATTATTTTTCGATGTACAAGAGATACAGCATGCAGGGCGATGCGCTACCGTCTTGATTTTCCAACCATTGGAGACAGAATACAAATTTGCAGAGCACGTGCCTAACTCAGAGTCAAAGCCAACACACAGCATCTACTGCACTAGTTAAATTAAGAAGGTAAAGGACAGCAGGTTAAAAGCGGAAGGTCGTTAACGGGTCAAGCCGAAGATATTCCCCAGTGGGTGTGTTCACTTGAGGTTTTAGAACCTGGCGAGGAGTGGATACAATTGCCAACAGATTTCTGTACGTCTTTTTCAGTCTGTATCCAACTAGACAGAAAATGCAGACAAGAAAATCTGGCTGCTGTGGAGGCTGAAGTACGGCCTTTGATCTTCGAGAATTCGGTAGAAGGTGATGCTGTCATTTACACAGATGGGTCGGTCGTTCGACTAGTGAGAAGTTCATGGGCCTGTATGGCTCAGACCGGAGGAAGAATTGTGAAGGAGGATTCTGGAACATTTGCTTTGACCACAAGTGGCCTGACAATGGAAGTCATGACAGTAAGGTAAAGCAATAATATGGCTCGAGACACAAACATTCACTAATGCATGTTTCCTTAGCGACTCAATGAACATGATCAAGAGGATAGAGGAGGGGTCGATCCGAAGAGAGTGGTTGCTGTATCTGGAGCGGTCTCGGCTGGCAAAGATTAGTTTCATCTTCGTGCCAGGGCATGCGGGAGTACAAGGAAATGAGCGGACTGACAAGCTCGCAGGTGAGGCTACTGTGGAGGGCGGACGCGCCATGGACCAGGCTGAAATTCTGAATGCTTTACGAGAAGTGAGACTTTTTCGAGAACCAAGTGATGACTGAATCTACAGCCATGGTCAGGATGCGAGAACAGCAAATTAAAAGAGGTGTGGCCAAACAAGAACACTACGCAGGAAGCCAAAGAAGATTGATAAACCAACACAGAACTGGCGTCGTTAGCCGCTACACGCTGCGGGATTTGCTGAGGAGGGGATCCGAGCACTTATGGACTGAATGGTTCGATGTACAACGAGGATGATCTGTCGACTAACTAACTAACTAACTAACTAACTAACTAACTAACTAACTAAATAACTAACTAACTAACTATTATATGTAATGACACCAGCCAAACAGAGACCGCAAGAACACCGCATGACAAGAACACAGGAGAAGAACCATCTGCAAATTACAACATCAGAGAACTCCTGTTTGCGGACGACCAAGCACTAATAGTAAAATCAGAAGCTGAATTACAAGAACGCGTGAATAGTCTAAATGAAATGTGTAGGGAACATAACATGAAAATTAGCACAAGTAAAACAGAGGTAATGACTATAACTAAAGACGAATAAACAACAACAATTCACATAAACGATCATAACTTGAAACAAGTAAAGATTTTCAAGTACCAAGGAAGTATAATATCATCAAATGGAAATTCAGAAGACGAGATAGAAAATAGATGCAATAAGGCAAAACAACTCAATGGATAAATGGCAGCCATACTAAAGATGAAACATGTATCAATAACTACTAAGAATGGACTTTACAACACAATCTTCTTACCAACTCTATGTTACCAATGCCAAACCTGGACAATGACAGAAAAAGAGAAAAGTAAAATCACAACAACAGAAATGAGATTCCTAAGAAGAATACTCAATGTCTCAAGAAGAGATAAGATCAGAAATGAAGAAATCAGCACTAAAGTGGGGGTTGTAGCTGCAGTAGATTGTATTAGAAGGCAGCAAGTCAAATGGTTTGGCCATGCAAGTAGGTTACCAACTAACAGTATACCATAACAAGCAATGATGTACAGACCAGAGGGAAGGAGAGGAAGAGGCCGACCACGTAAACGATGGACGCAGGGAATAACAGAGTCCATGGGAATATCGATACATTAAGCCCAAAAGCGGGCACTCTCCCGCTGTTTATACTTCACCTCGACACAGCATTGTTCAAGAGGAATATGATGAGATGCGATGAGATGAGATGAGATGAGATGAGATGAGATGAGATATCCTGAAAGAAGTGAACTAACAAAGAAAACTAGTCGCTCGTAGCAGACGAGGATAGTCCACTTTCTGTGGGCATGTCATGAGAAGGAGAGGTTCGAGTACGTCATCACAACGGGAAAGCTTGGAGTATGCCGTTACAACAAGAAAGCTGCAGAATGTCGTCACAACGGGAATGTTGGAGAATGTCGTCACAACGGGAATATTTGAATATGTCGTCACAATGGGAAAGTTGGAGTTTTTTTAAAATGTTTTTTTGTTCGCATATCCTTTACAGGACATCGCTGTCAACATCAGCATCCTTCAGCTGATTGTTGATTTCTTGGCAAGATTAATCTCAGTAGTTTGCCATTGCTTTCTGAGCGGCCGGCTCACATACTCCGTAAGTTACCGACACGGATTCTCGCGCACGTCACGTTACTCACGAGAGTATACGGGATTACGGAGAAAGTCCTGTAACTCCTCGACCAGGGAGACCGATAGTTGGAGTAGGTCGTCACAACAGGAAATCTTGAGTAGGTCATCACAACAGGAAATCTTGAGAAGGTCATCACAACAACAAAAGGTGAAGTAGGTGGCCACAACGATAAAGATTGAGTAGGTCGACACAACATGAAATCTGAAGTAGGTCGTCACAACAGGAAATCTGGAGGAGAGGAGAACCTAATAGAGTTGGACAGAGAAGGTGGTAGACAATTTGACAACATGGCATGGAGGAACATCAATACCATAAATTACTAGCGGCACATGAGACAGAGTGTTGTGAAGAGACATGATCACCAACGCCACGCAGCTTATTCAACGAACACTATTGTGTGGCCTAATAGTGTACTTTCACGAACTCTACAGACAACACGGTTAATTGAATGCTTCCATTTCTTCTTCTCCGTTTCTCTTTCAATGCGAGCGGGTCACATTAGTTGAACACTCATTTGTGCCAGTTGTGCTTCCTCTAGACAGATTCCACCCAAGTTAACGGGCTCTATGTACCCGTGAGTAGGATTTCTTTCCTAACAATGTAGCCCGGACTTTTACATTACTGCCCACTCTTTGAGATTTTCAACTGCCGGAGAAAGTGTAACTAAAAAACAACTGGCACAGAGATGTCATTTTATTTAGTTAGTTAGGTTGTTAGTTAGTTATTTAGTTAGTTAGTTAGTTAGTTAGTTAGTTAGTTAGTTAGTTAGTTAGATAGTTAGTTAGTTAGTTAGTTTGTTTGTTAGTTAGTTAGTTAGTTAGTTAGTTAGTTAGTTAGTTAGTTAGTTAGTTAGATAGTTAGTTAGATAGTTAGTTAGTTAGTTAGTTAGTTAGTTTGTTTGTTTGTTAGTTAGTTAGCTAGTTAATTAGTTAGTTAGCTAGTTAGTTAGTTAGTTAGCTAGTTAGTTAGTTAGTTAGTAGTTAGTTAGTTAGTTAGTTAGTTAGCTAGTTAGTTAGTTAGCTAGCTAGTTAGCTAGCTAGTTAGTTAGTTAGTTAGTTAGTTAGTTAGTTAGCTAGTTAGTTAGTTAGTTAGTTAGTTAGTTAGTTAGTTAGTTAGTTAGTTAGTTAGTTAGTTAGTTAGTCGTGGTTTATATATCATGGCAAAGTGTCGCCCCATTATGCTCCTTTCCTCTGGTAGTTAATATCACACAAAATGCTCCTCACTGGCCCGTGTGAAACGGTGAGCAGATACGAGTCTCGACAAACCAACAGCTCGTACAGGTATATTATGCACAATGCCGCTGCCATAATGCCAACACAAAACCCGCCACGAAAAATACAGTTCATCGTCGATGGAAGCGGTCGGTCACTAAAAGCCGACAGCCACACATTAATGCTTAAGGCAACCAAGATAGTTCAGCGACCAGCCAGCCGCCATTTTACTTAAACATGCAGTTCGCGACACAAACAACCAATGACAGATGTAACCGCACTCCGCACAAAATTCACAGCTAATTTGTGGTAGTACGTTACCCATATGGACAACAATCACCTTGGGATTAATAGGACTGTGACGGTAAAACTATGGGCAGCTTATTTGGTGGCTGACTAGTCACAGGACTACCATTATGAGCCGATGATTGACCCTACTATAACTTCTCCTTAAGGTTGAACGGGGCAGGGATAATGTTGAAATCGAATCGAATTTCACAGTAGGCAGTTTCGCTCCACTCACTCAACCCGGTAGCTGGGCGACGGAACCATAGTGACATCCTTTTGTTCTCACCCTTATCCAAGAAGTCTGTATATCCGACCTCACTACCCAAGAGGCCAACGGAACGCGCGATATCTTAACCTTAAGGTTGAACGGGGCAGGGATAATGTTGAAATCGAATCGAATTTCACAGTAGGCAGTTTCACTCCACTCACTCAACCCGGTAGCTGGGCGACGGAACCATAGTGACATCCTTTTGTTCTCACCCTTATCCAAGAAGTCTGTATATCCGACCTCACTACCCAAGAGGCCAACGGAACGCGCGATATCATTAGAGAACACTGGTTCTTTGGAATATACCCAATACTATTTAAAAGGACAGAAAACAAAAACAGTTTCTGTGAAGAAGTCTGGTGCTCTGGGTCTGGGATGTCGCTGGAACTTTCCATTATGTAGGCCTGACTCTACCGGGGAAACACTGACCAGGTGTTTTCTGACTTTCGCAGGCGACGAGCGCAGGTCTTAATCAAGCTTCCGATCGTACTATTGACATTATCAGCGCCGCCTGCAATTTTGCTAACGCGTCCGTTCTGAGCCGTAACCTCTCAGTACAATGGTATGTGTACAATTGTATGAAATGGTATGTGTACAATTTGTACAATGTTATGTGTACAACTGTGTAGAATGGTATGTGTACAATGGTATGTGTACAATGGTATGTGTGCAACTGTGTAAAATGGTATGTATGCAATTGTGTACAATGGTATGTGTACAACTGTGTACAATGGTATGTGTGCAACTGTGTACATTGGTATGTTTACAATGGTATATGTACAATGGTATGTGTGCAACTGTGTACAATGGTATGTGTACAATGGTATGTGTGCAACAGTGTACAATGGTATGTGTGCAACTGTGTACAATGGTATGTGTACAATGGTATGTGTGCAACTGTGTACAATGGTATGTGTGCAACTGTGTACAATGGTATGTGTACAATGGTATGTGTGCAACTGTGTACAATGGTATGTGTACCACTTTTACATTGACACGTGTACAGCTGTGTACAATCGTATGTGTACAACTGTGTGCAATGGTATGTGTACAAATGTGTACAACGA
>JACEFZ010014954.1:200000-350000 GCA_014155875.1 Cepaea nemoralis | reverse complement strand
TCCTCTCTCTGTTTATTATATAACTTTGTCTGTTCTATCTCTCTGTCTGTTTGTTCTCTCTCTCTCTCTCCTCTCTCTGTTTATTATATAACTTTGTCTGTTCTATCTCTCTGTCTGTTTGTTCTCTCTCTCTCTCTCTCTCTCTCTCGCTCTCTCTCTCTCTCTCTCCTCTCTCTGTTTATTATATAACTTTGTCTGTTCTATCTCTCTGTTTTTTTTCTGTTTATCTCTATGTCTAATTAGCTATGTATCTCTATCTGTTTGTTCTATCTCTATGTATCTCTTTGTCTGTTTGTTCTATCTCTCTGTCACTCTGGTCTGTTTGGTATATCTATAAGTTTGTTTGTTCTATCGCTGTCTGTTTGTTCTCTCTCTCTCTCTCTCTCTCTCTCTCTCTCTCTCTCTGTTCTCTCTCTCTCTCTCTCTCCTCTCTCTGTTTATTATATAACTTTGTCTGTTCTATCTCTCTGTCTGTTTGTTCTCTCTCTCTATCTCCTCTCTCTGTTTATAATATAACTTTGTCTGTTCTATCTCTCTGTCTGTTTGTTCTCTCTCCCTCTCTCTCTCTCCTCTCTATGTTTATTATATAACTTTGTCTGTTCTATCTCTCTGTCTGTTTGTTCTCTCTCTCTCTCTCTCTCTCCTCTCTCTGTTTATTATATAACTTTGTCTGTTCTATCTCTCTGTCTGTTTGTTCTCTCTCTCTCTCTCCTCTCTCTGTTTATTATATAACTTTGTCTGTTCTATCTCTCTGTCTGTTTGTTCTCTCTCCCTCTCTCTCTCTCCTCTCTCTGTTTATAATATAACTTTGTCTGTTCTATCTCTCTGTCTGTTTGTTCTCTCTCTCTCTCTCTCTCTCTCTCGCTCTCTCTCTCTCTCTCTCCTCTCTCTGTTTATTATATAACTTTGTCTGTTCTATCTCTCTGTTTTTTTTCTGTTTATCTCTATGTCTAATTAGCTATGTATCTCTATCTGTTTGTTCTATCTCTATGTATCTCTTTGTCTGTTTGTTCTATCTCTCTGTCACTCTGGTCTGTTTGGTATATCTATAAGTTTGTTTGTTCTATCGCTGTCTGTTTGTTCTCTCTCTCTCTCTCTCTCTCTCTCTCTCTCTCTCTCTCTCTCTGTATGTTTGTTCTATCTCTCCGTCTATCGCTCTGTATGTTTGTTCTATCTATTTGTTTGTTAGTTTTATCTCTCTGTTTATCGCTCTGTATGTTTGATCTATTTCTCTGTATATTTGTTCTATCTCTCCGTCTATCGCTCTGTATGTTTGTTCTATCTATCTGTCTGTTAGTTCTATCTCTCTGTTTCTCTCTTTCTGTTAGTTCTATACCCATGTCTCTCTTCTCTCTGTTTTGCTCTATCTCTCTAGTTGTTTATCATATCTCTTTATCTGTTAGCTCTGTCTTTCGGTCTGTTTGTTCTATATCTCTCGCTTTATGTTTGTTGTATCTCTCTATCTGTTTGTTCTATTTCTCTCTGTTAGTTCTGGCTCGTTGACTGTTAGATCTATCTCTCTGTCTTTTTGTTCTATGTTTCTGTCTTTCTCTGTCTGTAGGATCTATCTCTCTGTCTGTTTAGTCTGTATATCTATCTGTTTGTTCTATCTCTCTGCCTGTTAGTTATTTCTCTTTGTCTGTTCTATCTTTCTGTCAGATTGTTCTATCTCTCTGTCTGTTCTTCTTGTTAGTTTTATCTCTCTGTCGGTTTGTCCTATCTTTCTGTTTTATCTCTTTGTCTGTTAGATCTATCTCTCTGTCGGTGTGTTCTTTATCTCTGTCTGTTAGTGCTATCTCTCTATATGTTAGTTCTATCTCTCTTTCTGCTAGTTCTACCTCTCTGTCTGTTTGTTCTTTCTCTATCTCTGTTAGTTATATCTCTCTGTCCGTTTGTTCTGTATCTCTCTGTCTGTATGATTATTCTGTCTTTTTGTTTGTCTTTTTGTCTTTTTGTTCTATGTCTCTGTCTGTCTCTCTGTCTGTTCTATCTCTCTATCTCTCTGTCGGTTTGTTTGTTCAGTCTTCTGTCTGTCTGTATGACTTTTATGTATGTTCCATTGTTGTTCTGTCTGTTTGTCTGTCTGTCTGTCTGTCTGTCTGTCTGTCTGTCTGTCTGTCTGTCTGTCTGTCTGTTCTATATCTTTGTGTGTGTGTGTGTATGAAAATATATATATATATCATGTGCCATGCCGGAAAGCGTGGGCGATCATGACTCGCCATTTCACTCGATCACCAGTGTCGTGGATCAGCTCAGTGTTCCTGTCTCGTCCATGCCATGTGGCCAAGCCATCCAGGTATTTTCCTCTCGGTCTTCCTCTTGGTCTGTTCCCTTCGATCTTGCCAGTTGTCACTAAGTTCTCCAACCCATTTCTTCTCATAACATGTCCAAAAAATTTTGACTGTCTACGTGTAATTTCTCTAATCAGTTTACGATGTTCATTTGTCTCATTTGTGGAGATATGTGTGTGTATATATATACACATATATATATGTGTGTATATATATATATACACACACGCACACACATACACACACTCATACACACACACACATATATATATATATATATCTCATCTTCATCAAGTGCCGTGCCGGCTGGCTTAGGCGTTGATGGCTCTCCACAGATCTCGGTCTTTGGTGTTCTGGATCACCTCTGCTGATGATATTCCTCCATGCCACCGTCTCAATCCGTCCAGCATCATTTCTCTTGGTCTGCCTCTGCCTCTCTTCCCCTCGATCTTTCCAGTGGTCACGATGTTCTCCAATGCCTCTCTTCTCATCACATGACCAAAGAAAGATGTTTGTCTCTTTCTTATTGTTGTATATAGTCTTCTAGTTTCATTAGCATCTTTCAGGAAATTGTTGTTAGTTACTCTGGCAGTCCAAGGAATTCTCAACATTCGTCTTAAAAACCACATCTCTGTTGCTTCGACGTTCTTCCTAATTTGTTCATTTACATTCCAAGATTCACTGCCATACAGCAAAACTGGTTCTATATAGCATTTTAGCACTCTCTTTCTTACATTCATTGATAGCGACTTATTACATAAGATACTCTTCATTTTCTGACATGCGGCCTTTGCCTGCCCTATTCTGCTCTTAATCTCTGTTGTACATCTTCCATCTGATGTTATAAGTGCCCCTAGGTATTTAAAATTATCCACTTGGTTGAAGTGTACATATGTTTGTTATATCTCCCTGTCTGTTTTTTTCTTTTATTATTTTTTTTTTTTGGTCCTATCTATTTTGGTCTCTATGTATGTATGTTTGTTCTATCTCTCTATCTGTTTGTATGTTTGTTTGTTTTATCTCTCTATCTATCTATCTGTCTGTTTGTTCTATCTCATTGTCTGTCTATCTGTCTGTTTATTTGTTCTATCTCTCTGTCTGTATGTTTGTTTATTCTATCTCGCCTTCTATCTTTATGTCTGTCTGTTCTATCTCTGTGTCTATGTGTTTGTTGTTTGTTCTATGTCCCTCTCTGTTCCGCACAAGTCACACAAACCTAAGTGTGTTCACGTATTGCCACATCATGCTGCAGCCCTTATTTGTCTAATCTGTGTGAAATACTCAGTCCGAAGCGTTGACCACATGGTCATCTGGTCCCAAGACGTCCAGTCAATTAAAGGGTCCTTTCACACGCCTCAAGGAGCATTGGGCATTTGGTGCGAGACTCATACTTTTGTAGCCCAATCAGCTCGCGGCGGATGATGGGGGTTTGTATCGCACCAGCCATATACCAAAACAGGTTCTATACAACATGGCTGTGCTCTTTTGCTGACATTCAATAATAGTGACATATTGCATAAGACAGTTTTCATTTTCCTAAATGCAGCTATTGCTAGATCTATATTACTCCCTTAATATATGTCGTTCAGCTTCCATTTGATGCTATAATGACCCTTGTCATGTGCCAAAATACTTCGGTTTCCGAACGTTATCTGATGTTATAATTACCTATGTCGTGTGCTTAGATACTTGAATTTATATGCTTCATCTGATTTTATAATTCTCTATGTCATGTGCCTAAATACTTGAATGTCCGTCTTCATCTGATGTTATAATTACCCATGTCACATGCCTAGTTAATTTAATTGTTGTACTTTATCTGAAGCTATAATTACCTTTGTCGTGTGCCCAGATACTTGAATTTCCTTGCTTAATCTGATGTTATAATTACCCTTGTCGTGTACCTAGATACTTGATGTTAATTGGTTAGTTAGTTAGTTAGTTAACTAGCTAGCTAGCTAGCTAGTTAGTTAGCTAGCTAGTTAGCTAGTTAGCTAGCTAGTTAGTTAGTCAGTCAGCCAGCCAATCAGTCAGTCAGTCAGCCAGTCAGTCAGTCAGTCAGTCAGTCAGTCAGTCAGTCAGTCAGTCAGTTAGTTAGTTAGTTAGTTAGTTAATTAATTACTTACTTAGTTAGTTAGTTAGTTAGTTAGGTAGTTAGTTAATTAGTTAGTTAGTTAGTTAGTTAGTTGGTTGGTTGGATGGTTGGTTGGTTGGTTGGCTGGCTGGTTGGTTGGTTGGTTGGGTGGTTGGTTGGTTGGTTAGTTAGTTAGTTAGTTAGTTAGTTAGTTAGTTAGTTAGTTAGTTAGTTAGTTAGTTAGCTGCTGTTCCAACTTAACAGCAACGGGTCGTCCCCATTATGCTCCGTTCCTGTACCAGTAAATATCACACAAAATGATCCCCAATGCCCAATGTAAAAAGTGGAAATGACAGGAGTCTCGGCAAGCCAACAGCCCACACAGGTACACTGTGCGTAAAGTTCTCCTCGAAAAATATAGTTTATCGCCGATGGAATCGGCATTCACCAGAAAGACTTCATTGACCCGGGTTTTATCCCGTATGGCTCAGTCTCTTTTCACAGGGCGACCCACCGAAAGCGCCGCACAAAGTTTGAACTCTGTAACTCTAGCGACGACTCCCAGGAGTCTCTTGAAAAACGTACATGTGAACCGAAAAGGCAAACCAGTCAATTCAGCAGTAGTCGGCCGCCATCGTTCCGAACATGCAGTTCACGCTACAAACAACAGCGGAATTCACAGCTCACAGTGTCGCGCCACGCACTCACTCAGTAGCAGGGCAACGGAACCATGCACTACCAGTCCAACATGAGGAAAATTCGAATGCAAACCGTAGCCACAAGTGTAAACACTAGAGAGGCCATAACGGTTCAAATACTTATCCGCCATGTTGGGGACCGGAAATCCTGGATACTTGAATGTCCGTACTTCATCTGATGTTATAATTACCTTTGTCGTGTGCTAGATACTTTAGCTTCTGTACTTTATCTGATGTTATAATTAATCCTGTCGTGCGCCTAGATACTTGAATTATGTAGTTTATCTTATGTTATAATTACCCTTGTCGTATGCCTAAATACTTGAATGTCTGAACTTTATCTAGCTTTAATTACCAATGTCTTGTGCTCGATATTTTCGTTTGTCTACTTTATCTGATGATATAAATACCTTTTTCGTGTGTCTAGGTACGTGATATTCTCTACTTTATCTTATGGTATAATTACTCGTGTCGTGTGCCTAGATAATTGAATTTCTGAAATTGTATCTGATATTATGATTACCTTTGTCTTATGCGTAGATACGTGAATTTCTGAACTTTATCTGATGCTATAATTACATTTGAGGTATGCCTAGATACTTGAATTTGTGAAATTTATCTGTTGCTATAATTCCCTTTGTGGTATGCCTATATACTTCGGTTCCTGTACTTTACCTGATGTTACAATTACTCTTGTCGTGTCCCTAGATTCTTAAATGTCCGTGCTTTATTTGATGTTATAATTACCCTTGTCGTGTGCCTAGATACTTGAATGTCCGTGCTTCTTCAGATGTTATAATTACCTTTGACATGTTCCTAGATACTCGAACTTCCGTGCTTCATCTAATGTTACAACTTACATGACCAAAACAAACACGAGAATCAAGTTACTTACTTCAACGGCTTTGACAGAAAAGTCCCAACGGTCATTAGATTCAGAACTGATCCAACCAGGCACACCATGGGGCTTGTTACTCTCTCCAGGTGGTCAAGCATTCCCTGGGGAGCGGCCATCTGGCTGGGATGGACACTCAGGGAGCCGTTCAGGGAGTCATTCTCACCAGTACCGTTAACCACAGCCAGCAAGATCTGGCCAGGTGATGTCTCACATGTTGTCGCCATGTATTCGGTGCCAAAGGTAATACTTGCGTAAGGATAAGCCCGTCTCTTCTTCCTCATCTACATATCACTCTGGACTGCTGGGCGGCTCTGACGCAGGAATAGCAAACACGGCCTCACAGTCCCGTCCCATCCGGTTCTAAAATAACCGAAGGCGATTTGGAAGTAGACCATTGGTTGTCACAATGCCTCGGTCGTTCAGAAAGCAACTGTAAACTATAAAACGTAAAACTGTCTAGAGAACCACAAGCAGTCAGTAAATGTTAGGATAGACTGCGACGTCCTGGGATGGACAAACAACTAACATCTGAATTAGTCCACAAATAACGGTAACTTTCTACAAGCGGCCCCAGCAGGTGAGACTCTAACAGTCCAGTTTATGTAAAATATATGGGTCGTGTTCCATTCCAAGCCACTTCTGGAAATCTCTGTGTTGACATCAGGCGGAATGTTGTCATAGGTGGATCTGTAACAATATGCATTTAAAATTACTTTACTAAACAATTACAGATATAAAGAACAGAATATGACAAGAAAAATAACTGCAGTCTATCAAATGAAGAACATTTTATGCAATAAGTCTTTGTTGTCGGAGGCTAGAAATAAAATTATTGCCTGTTACACAGAACCATTACTCATATACGGCTGAGAATCCTGGAAATTAATAATCAAGCGCAACAATCCTTGCAGGCTTTTTATGATGTGGTGAGATAAGAGAATGCTGAAAATTCCTTTGACAGCCAAAATGAGAAATCTGAAGGACATTTTTAGGTAGGCTACATCTCAAAAACAACTTATCACAAATATTAGAAAGATGAAGTCTTAATTTTTGGGCCACGAAATGAGAAGACAAAAACTGCAACATGTTATGACAGCTGGAGATAATTCTGGAGAAAAAGAGAGTGGAAGACAGTGTGAGAAAATTCTAGATAGCTTTGAGTCATGGCACGGAATGGAGATGAACTGATACGTGTCGTTGGAGATAGCAATATGTGAAGAGGCACGATCACACATGCCAGTCACCAGAAAATTAACTCTCAAACATAAGATTGCTCAAAGGCATACACTGGCTTTGATGCCAGGTTCAAGTGGCGAGGCAACGTCCGGTTATCAACACAAGCAATTATTCTTACATAGATTGTTGATCTAGTTGACACTCTCCATCATCTGTGGTAATGAGAGTGTCAGTCCAGCTGTTGGGCTTCCATATATCAACGCGCCCTAAATCTCATCTCATCGGATTCCTCTTGTACCTCGCGATATCGAAGTGAAACGCTCTAAATAGATTGCATATTTTCATTTTCTGCAGAAATGTAGCACAAAGTCAGTTAGAGAAGTACTGAATATTGCAGTGGGAAATTGAGTTTCCGAGCTTTTCTATGACCGAACTGCACAAGGGGGCATGTGTTACACTAGTCCTGAATCAGACACTTGCTATGGCTGTGTGCCTTGCTGGGGCCACCACATTTTGTAGTGCACGCAGGTTTCAGTGGTCAATCTGTCCGTAACTCAGTGGGCGTCGAACTGTCATCTGATCACTGATAGCGTCCATCTGAGTTCCCAACGACTTCACTAACACGCCCACTACACGAGGATATATCATCAGTGGTAAAATGCCAAGGACAACTTGCTGATCTGAGAATAGAAGTGGAGACGGCTACTGCAGCTTTCCGCTGGTTGGAGAACAAACTGTATACGCATGTTGTGATTGTGACTGATTCACACTGCATGCTGGCAAAGGTGAAGACAGGCATGATTTGTGCAATGTGTCCTGCATAGATTTAGAGATTGTGCGTTGTGACCAGTCGCTGGGTCTTTTCTCCAGGACACTCTGATGGGGCTGGAAATGAACAGGAATACGGATTCGCTGTTGTCGCATCATTAAGTGGTGATTTGATGCATGATAAGGCAGATGTGGTGAATAGTGCAGATGAACAGATAGACTATCATGATCTAGAGAGAATGTGGCAGCAGGGGGTGGACAGAGGATCTGGTAGATAGTCGTTACTTGGAGGTAAAGCAAGAAGGACATATAATCATTCTGCAACGGACATCATTGATATTGGAACTCTTTGCTGGTTGTTGAAGATGAGGACTGAGCGCTTAAAGGAATGCCCCGATTGCAACGATGTGGGTTCTAGACTCAACTTAACTCAATCCAGCTTAATTCGACTCGCATTAGAAATATCTTGCAACGTCCATATAGTTGGAGATGTGTATTTACAAAAGAATGCTGAATATTAATTGGACTGTTGTGGCATAACCGCTAACCACCATTATTCAGTTACCAAGAATGCACGCAAAAGAGGGAGGAAAATATAACAATTGACTGCACAAACTCAAACCGAAACCAAAACTGAAAATGAACGCAAAATCAAACCTGAAAATGAAAGATTGACAGATGACGTCAATTCTTGGAAATATTTCATCAGCCAAAGCTCAGGAGATCATTGGATAGAAACAGACACGTGACAAGCCTCCGCTAGGATGCCTGCTTAGAATATGTTAATCGCGCACTTCCAATGCAGACAGCTTGACGAGCAGACGCAAAAGCTGGTGTGACCGAATTTTCAAACAAGAACAGCAGAATGTCTGAATCCGAGGTAAGCTTGTGACTCCTAAGATTAAACTGATGACCAGGTGTATCAAGTATCAAGTAATGGTGTCCAGTGTTTGTAATGTCAATTGAAATGTATTATTGTAAATTGAAACCTCTGAAGTGAAAAATGCTCGACTGTTAGATTCTGACGACGCAGAGCCGTTTCCCGGGCAAACTGACAATCTAATACTCTCTTCGAATACTGCAATCTCTGATATTCTTAAAGATAGTTATTAACTTTAAGAAGTGCATAATAATACTACATTTTATTCTAGACAACTGTACGAAGTGATGATTCTAAGCAATCTTGTGCATTTCAGCAGAAACACTGCTTAAATTACTATCACTATCTTCAGCTCATAAGACAGTTCATGTACTAGAACAAGTGCCTCGTTTTAAAACAGATTTATCTGGGCCTATTTACAATCTAGAGAGCTGAAAGAGAGATCATATCTTCCCTTTCTCCTTCATATATTGAATAAATAGGGTTTGATAGAATAAATATTTATATTTATGTCAGATTTTACTTAGATAAGGGCACTCATGAACTGCATTACATCAGAAAAGTTATGCTTCGCGGAACTCCATCACCAGAAGTTGACTTAACCCACTACTCAACATAACTTAAAACACAACACCACATCACCCAACACTCAACACCACAAAAACAACAGGTAATGGGAGAGGAGTTATTATACAAAGAAGAAGGAAAAGTTGGTTAATTGGGAAAACACAGAGAACCATTTATACACACTACAAACCCAATTGAGTGATAGAAATGTTATAAATGTATGTCATTTATTTACATGCATCTTGACACATTCTCACTCTTGCCACTGTCTTACTGTACACGTTTCACTGACCCCAGGTCAAATGAGAACTTACATACAGCAGGAACCAGCTGATACCAGGCGTACACAGTGTGATAAACTCTGACCACCCCAAATTAACCCAACACTAGATCAGAGAAAAGAAAAGAGGAGGGGGGGGGGGGAAGACTAGTTCCTACTTCAGGAATTTAGGTTTCTTCCGACCTACTTCTAGAATATTGCATTGGTAGGATTGTACATATCTATGTGAATTTTACACAGTGAAATCTTGGTGGCAAACCAACTGGCCAACCAACCAACCCAGACCAGAAAGAGGGAAGAGAGAGAAAGAGATGAACCACACGTGAGATGGAAGATGACTAAGCCATGAGCAGAGTATGGGAAGCCTTCAGAGACGCTTTACGGGCAGAATTGAAGTGGATCCATCAGACAATGGACCGAGGCTTATCCTAATCTCCCAATCACAAGGTTACATTTCTCTAAGGAACACACAACACCCATTTCAGGAACAGATACCTAAATGTTGGTTTATCATCTCCACACTTATAATGTACAACATTTAAAAGTTTTCAATGTTTCCACACTTGTTGACATAGTATTCATTGATGTTTATTTGTTGATTGACTGTAAACTTGGGCCTATATGCCATTTTCTATGTTATCTTGTGTAAACCACAACAGAAAATGTATGTAACAGGCCAGAGGACACAGGCCAGTCAATAAATGATGAACCTTAACTGACCTTATGTTGATTTGTCAGTCAAACCTACCTGTTGATTCTCCATCTTATGTGTGTAAAACATATTGTCAATGTCTACTGGAATTTGTTGAATGTGTAATTGTCAAAACAAATCCACTCATGATGAATTACTAAATTGGGGAGAGAAGACTCTAGGTCTATCAACTGCTCAACATCCATGCTTTCTTAACATAAATCAGGCTGAGAGAATTCTCCAGACTTTCCTCAGAATTTATAAAAAGGGGGCTCAAGAGCTAAAAGAATCCTTGGAGAAGGGCAGAATCCCAGTTTGTATTTACTATTCTCACCAGGGCCATAATCTATATCTCCTAGACTAAATTAATAAGACGAGACCTGCAGATAACTCGAGGGTCATATTCTGGGGTTATTGAAGACAGAAGAGGATGGGGCCCAACTTCTTTGGTTAGAAATGGGGCATGCACTACAGTGATCTCCCAGTCCCTTCAGAATATATGACAACTGTCAAAATGAGCGAACTGGATATTCTTTAGGGGAGCCTTGTCGCAAAGACAACTTATCACAAACAGCAAAAAGAAACAGTCATCATGTGTGGCCCCATTATGAGAAGACAAAAACTGAAACATGTTTTGACAATAGGGGACAACAAGTGTGGAAAGAGAGCTAGAGAAAGACAGCGTGAGAAAATTCTTGACAGTTTTGTGTCATGGCAAGGAAGGGAGTCATCACACGAACTGATCCATAACTTCGGAGATCGCAATTTGTGGAGAGGTATGATGGCCCACGCCAGCCGGCACAGCAATGGATGATGATGATGATGATGATGATGATGATGATGATGATGATGATGATGATGATGATGATGATGATGATGATGATGATGATCTATACTGTTATATACTAACTGACACTTGGTCGATGGTGTGACCGACTTTACTTCCAAAGAGATTGTCGGTACCATGTTAACTGGGTCAATGTCAGTTCAATGTTAAATTTTATACAGCTGATATCGTTGTTTGTAGCGTGAACTGCATGTTAACAAAATGGCTGCCGTTCGGTTGATGAACTAACATTGTTGCCTTATGCAGTAATGTGCGGCTGCTGGCTTTTTAGTGATGTCCGCTTCCATCGACGATGAACTGTATTTTTTCGTGGCGGAATTTTGCGCTGGCATTCTGGCAGCGGAATTATGCATAGTGTACTTGTTCGGGCTGTTGGTTTGTCGATATTCCTGTCTTTTCACTTTTCACATGGAGCGGTGAGGAGCATTTTGTGTGATATTCACTGGCACAGAAACAGAGCATAATGGGGCGACGCTTTGCCATGAAGTTTGAATTGCGACTAAAAAACTAACAGCTGATATAATGTATGTTCTACGAGAAGTAAGACTTTTCTGAGAACCAAGTGATGACTATGAATCTACAACCATGGTCAGACAAGTTAAAAGAGGCGTGGCCAAACAAGATCAAGAACATTATGCAGGAAGCCAAAGCAGATTAACAAACCAACACAGAACTGGTGTCTTGAGCTGCTGCACACTGCGGGATTTACTGAGGAGGGGATACGAGCACTTATAGACTGAATGGTTAGATAAGCAATGAGGATGATCTGTCCACTAGGTAACCAATGTTACGAATCTGACCACATACAGATGCGAAGCCATGACCACCAGGAGGACATGCGAACGTCTAGCCACACAGCTTCCAAGCCACCAATGGTCAATTGTAGCGCACGCTACCTTACACAGAGACATCGCCAATACCCATGTTGTAAATGCGTGTCGCGCCTAAGGCACCCTTCGTGTGTGAAGATTGTCCTTCTCTGAGACCGCTTAGTAGAAAGTTCAGTTGAGTTGAATCACTAACCCACATCGCAGCAATCGGAACATTCCCATACTAGCTCCGTCTCGATCTTCAACAGCCAGCGAAGACTCCAAATAACAAGGTACTATAGTCCGTTCACATTTGTTTTCCCCAAATAAACATACATATCTATGTAACTGAGGGGAAATTATGAGATTTAGCATATAACCGTGTCACTATGTCACTTGTCACCGCCTCACTTTCATACATAGTAGAGGGCTGCAACTCCAGCCCAAGGGAGACCATTAAGTCGCGCAGGACCCGAGTAATCTAGAACCTTCTCGAAAGAGCTGGTCACCAAGTCCATGATTCCGTGGACACTGATGTGGCCCGCCTAATGCGGGGTCCACGAGGAACTCGGACAGAGTTACCGCCCGTGTCGAGTTAGGACACGCGGAGACCGGCAGAGGACAAACGGACTTGAGAGAGACAACAAGGCCTGCCTGAGAGGGACTCATAGATATTCATAGATATACTTAGGCTAGATAGTGTGCTAGATTGTTGTATGACAACTATATGTTTGATGTTTAACGATCTGTGATATGTAATATAAGAGAGCGCGGGTCTGTTTACCCACTGCGCCAACTGTACACTTTATACAATAAATGTTCTATATCCTAGCGAACAGTGTATTGTTGCCTGTATGAACCCGAACCGTTATTTAGATAAGAGTAAGATGATGACAGGCTTTTTGGGGGCTAGTTTTCCGGTTTTGGCATAGAATGTTTTCTTAAAAACCTATTAAATGCCATGTAAAATTAATTATTTAATCATATCACATTGATTTTTGGTAACACATTGATTTGTTTAAATCAAAGAAATTGTTAACATTACAAGTTTACATAAAACTAGTAGCTATCTAGCGATAAAATAGAAGTAATCTGAGTCCCTCGGCAATGTCTCACCATTGCCTCCACAGTGCCTCATGATTTTGGTTCTGTAAACAATTTTTTTTTTGACATGTTACTATTTTGACATTTTTTTTTGGTGACAGTGACTAATGTTTTCTCGCTCCACGAGCAGATTGTTCCGCAACAAGTGCCGCGTCCAACCGATGAAACCTTTCCAACAGTGACGAGAGTACAAGACAACATCGAGGAGTTCTTGAATTAAAAGCTAAGTTTCACCTCATACTCATTGTACGTCTAAGCTGTACTTCTCATGTTTCATCAATGTATTATTTTGTATCATATTGATTTCTTTGCAGATTCATTACCTTGTCACCAACATAACCTTGCATTTTGATTTACACATTAATAATTAGGGGAGTTAACCAAATTTTCGACCACACAACATATTTTTTCTAAGGGATTTAACTCTATAAATTGTACAAACAAGTAAAATACAAAATGTCTAGTTTAGATAAATGCATTGAGCAAGGAATAAAATTAGGTTATAAAGAAGAGAAACTGTCAGAATGGGCACAGAAAACGCACGCAGAAAACATTGCCCGTGAAGAAAGAGCGATAGAACGAGAAGAAAAGAAATTGCAAATGGAGGCCGAAGAAAAGAAATTGCAAATGCAAGCAGAAGAAAAGAAATTGCAAATGCAAGCAGATGAAAAGAAATTGCAAATGGAGGCCGAAGAAAAGAAATTGCAAATGCAAGCAGAAGAAAAGAAATTGCAAATGCAAGCAGATGAAAAGAAATTACAGATGGAGGCCGAAGAGAAAAAATTGCAAATGGAGGCCGAAGAAAAGAAAATGCTAATTGAAGCAGAAGAAAAAAAAATGCAATTGCAAATTGAAGAGAAGAAAATACAATTGCAGGCTCAGGAGAAACAGATGGAGCTTGAGGCCGCCGCCAAAAAGGCCCAATTGAATGCCGAGACACAGATTAAACTAAAACAGATGGAAATGGAGTCCAACACAGAAATATTAATAAATAAGTTAAGAAGCAAAGAAGAAGAACAAAAATATAATAAATATAAAGGTCTCGTGAAGGCTTTCTGTTCAGGAGATTCCATCTCCGCCTACTTAGAAAATTTTGAATGTCTCATGTCTCATCATAAAATCATTAAATCAGATTGGGCATTTATCCTAATGAGAAACTTAGCTCTTGAACCACTAAAAGTAATAGAGACAATACCACAGGAAATGCGAAAAGACTATGAGTACCTAAAACAACGCATTCTCCAACATTTTTCTTTAGACACTGCAGGTTACCAACAACAATTTGCCAAATTATCTCCACAACCAAACCAAACCTTTATAGATTATGTCAGTACAGTCCAAGACATATGCACAAAATGGATTAACTCGGCTAAAACCAACAATAGCCATGATAAACTTAAGGAGCTTATTATAATAGATAAAATAGTTAGCACCATCCCCACACCTTTTGCCAAGTTCTTAAAACAAATGGACTGTAAGAGTATTCAGGAAATAGAGGCAAAGGGGAATGCATTTTTCACAGCAAATAGGAGATATTTTTCAGCTCAACATAAGTCACAATGATACAGCAGCTGCAGTAGTGAACACCAAATACTCCAAACAAACAGAGAGTAGATTTAACCCACGATCCAATGTCGGTAAAGTAGTAAGATGCCAATATTGCAATTACCATCACGACAGTTACGGGATGTGCGACAAAGCACCCACCTACCCTCAACACCTCAAGAAGATGGTGGAGAAACAAACAGCTAAACGCATGGCTCACCACAGAGCAGTTAAATGTTATTTCTGCAATAGCTGGGGTCACTATAATAAGAATTGTGAAGGCCGAAAGTTATTGAAACAGGCCAATGCTGCATTAGTAGAAACGTCGTCTGACGAAGAGCTTGAGTCACTGAATGAATGTGACAATCAACACGACAATGAAAGCGAGCTTGGGAATGCTGTACACATCATAAACACCATAACAGACAGTAAGTGCAACACCTGTACGAAGTTCCAACTTGACACAACACTACATTGTGGTCACATAGTCCCAATTGCAAATGAAACAGCTAACGCTGCTTTGTCATCTACAGGCAAGCTAGTTTTTTTTACAGGGTTTGTTAACAACAAAAAGTGCACGTTAATTCGTGATTCCGGCGCAACGCTCTGTGGGGTTAAGAAAACATTAATAGACGCTAAAGACTACACAGACAAACATGTGACGTGTCGCACATTCTCAGGTACGATAGAGAAATACCCCCTTGCTTTGGTCGAAATTCAAACACCGTTCATATCTGGACAAGTATTGTGTGCTGCCCTTGAAAATCCAGTCGCGGATATTATACTTGGTAATTTACCCAACATACATCCATGCTCTGAAAGAGAAATCAAAAGGTGGGAGCAAAAACACGGTATCCACCACAGAAACAGCGACGCAAAAGAGAAACACCATTCTTGCTTGTCTCAAGCTGCCAAAATACCAAGGGAGACAACCACTGAGGTAATTCAGAAAGAATTTACCGAGGTGTACAATGCAGGGGCGGTCGAATCTAGAAACGATACGACCGAATTAAAACCTCGAATTGAGGATGCTACCAAACTACCAAGTACCGAACCTGTAAATGTGCAACAAAACACACAACACACAAACGCAATAACACGACAGACAACCCACAAAACCAACACCGACCAACTGCAGGAATCATTAGAAATAGTAGCGCCAAACTCAACTAACATCAATTTTGGTAACGAACAGAAAGCAGATACAACACTTGCACCATACTTTAAATTAGTAGGACTTAAACCAAAAGTCACTAAGAACGCATCGTGTACATTTAGGCTACAGAATAACATCTTAACTAGATTTTACACAACAAAGCAGGCCACGACACAGCAAATTGTTTTACCACAATCACATCGAGACAAAGTGCTAAAAATAGCCCATGATTCCCCTTTTGGAGGTCATATGGGATACGAATTGACCAGGGCAATTGTCCTGACCCATTTTTATTGGCCAAAGTTCGACCAAGACATTAAAACATTTTGTACATCTTGTGATATATGTCATAAACTGGTCAAGGGGAATAACCCTACTACATTCTCTGTAAATGGAAAATTGAAATTATTACATGTAAATATGTTGAAACCATACTATGCTAGACAGGACAATGAGACAAATGAACAGACGCAACAAACTGTTGACGGAGACAAAACGACAATTTCCCAACGGAATGACACCTCGACAAACGAAGCATCGTTAACGACGCACGCTTACGATGACGAAAACGACGAAGACATATGGACATTACCGACAATCTGTGATAGTGACAATGACGACAAATTTGACGACATATTGACGATCCATCTCGACGACGACGACAATGACATTGAAGACAATTTACAAACTGTAGCATCTGTGATAAATCAGACAGACATGGACAATACTGAAATCCCTGTACCAATTATGACTGACGACGGAAGTATAAAGGACATACATATCTCTGACACTTTGACACAACAACAGCGACAAGACATTTTGACACTCCTAGACGACTATAAGACGATCTTTTCCAACAAACCTGGACGCATTGATAGAATAACACATTCAATTGTGCTAACAAATCTGAGACCGGTCAAATGTAGACCATATTCTATTCCTCTCCATTACAGATCTAATTTAGATAAAGAAATTTTAGATTTAGAGAAGAATGGCATTATTCAAAAATCTATGTCTCAATATTCTTCACCGATTGTCTTGGTGAAAAAGAAAGACCAGACAATCCGCTTGTGCATCGACTATAGAATATTAAATACCAGAACAACAACGGATGCAGAGCCTATGAACAGTTGTGAAGATCTTATTTTAGATATGGCTCAATCATCCTTATTTTCTAAGACAGATTTAGCAAAAGGATATTGGCAAGTTCCACTACACCCTTCTTGTAGACATATAACAGCATTCGCAACACCTCTCGGTTTATACGAATGGCTATATCTTCCTTTTGGCCTGAAGAACGCACCGGCCACATTTGTGAGACTAACAAGATTGTTATTACACGGAATTAATGATGTAGTTGCTTATATTGATGATATATGCGTCCATTCTTCTGATATGACTTCTCACTTACTCACCCTAAAACAAGTCTTCAACCAAATCTCTCTTTTTGGACTTACTATCAAACCTTCCAAGGTTGAAATAGGCTATACACAAATAGACTTCCTTGGTCATAGAATTTCTGAAGGAAAATTGTTGACTGATGATAAAATTGTTTCCAAGATCCTTAATCTAGAAGTGCCTACCACAAAGAAGCAGGTTAGAAGTTTACTAGGTCTGATTAACTATTATTCTAAATTCATTCCACATTGGGCAGAACTCACCTCAGTCTTTTCTGATATGTTAACTAAAGATCATCCATCAAAAATTTGTAAAAGTACCAGCTTAGATGATGCAATGTGTAGGTTGAAACATATTTTTTCTAATCCACCAGTCTTACGATTACCCAACATAAATTTACCCTTTATTTTGACCACAGATGCGAGCGCTATCGCAATAGGAGGATGTTTAATGCAGGAAGTGGATGGCGTACGACACCCGATTCTCTACGTCAGCCGCAAACTAAAGAAGGCGGAGACTCGTTATGCCACAGTAGAATTGGAGTGTTTGAGCCTATTGTTCTGTATATTGAGATTATCTAAGTTCCTCTTGGGAAGCCACTTTGTGGTCCTCACAGACAGTTCGCCATTATTAGTCCTTAACCATGGGTCGCCCAAAAACAACAGGTTACAAAGATGGTGTCTTCTACTTCAGGACTTTGACTTCGAAATTCGCCATATCAAGGGCACCGATAACATAGTGGCTGACCTTTTATCACGGCAGACCAATGCGCCAGTAGAATGACTCTTATCACATTGGCCAGTAGCCACACTATAAACTGTGATACTTTTATTCCGTTACATATAACAGTGTGACTCTACACCTGCTAGAGTACTCTCAGTGATTAGGTGAATTACGACACCCATAAACATACGTGAAGAGCTATATTGTAAGAACTATACCATCAAATGCCTAAGCTCCAGAACAATTCCAGCAAGAAACAGTAACTGTGTTTATTTCAACCAATAATATCAACCACTGAACTATCTCTGAACACTGTAATATTTCATACGGGACAGTGAGAGCAATCCATACTTGCTGTTGCTACAAAAACTTTGCAAACAGCCGAAACAGAACAACATCGACGACAACACTCAAGAGACAGCCATACTAACTTTAACATTCATGGCATAACACACGAACGAAGGGACGTCAACGCGCACATCATCGTTGGAGTTATGTAATTAATTAGTGTACTATTAAATATGTATTATATTTCCATTAATGATGTATATAAATTGTGTTAACCTGTAACTTGTACATATTCTACTTTAATATTCCAGACGGTACCATTCATAGGCTAAATAACCGTCCTATACAAGTGTCTCTAGTTAAATTATAACCTATTTTTCATTCATCGTACAAAAAGTACGTATTTGCTTAAAGGGCAAATATCGCCTAGCCCATTTTTTCTAAGGGCAATAACGCTTACCTCAACTTTAAGTATATATTTTAGCCAATTACTATTTTGAATGAAAGATGAGTGAATGACTGCGTGAAAGGATTAAATGAGAGGACGATACACTTGGCGGACAAATTGTACGCAAAACGTATTCATTGTAATTTGTCTGCGTCTTCCATGTAAAATTGCATGACTTGTCTAATTTGTCAATACATGTGTAGAACTTAGTTTAGTAGTGAGTTTAATTTAGTAGTTATTGTAATATACTTAGTTTAGCAGTTAGGATACATCTAAGCACCACTACTTGGAATGCCTGATCATGTATTGCACACAGTGCGGTATTTCATGATTGAGGTTATCCCAACTCGTGACGCTTGGAAATACACCACACATTCAGCACGCACGTTACACAAACCTCAAAACTCAACACTATCAATTTAAAATACAGTCACTTTATTAGAAACATCAACTTATTAGTTAACACACTAACAAGCCAACAAGGACACATGTAGTATGAGGGGGATAAAAGAACAAGGTAACTACATATTTAGCATTATATAACATACGGGAGTAAAAGTGTATAGAAATACACACACAGATCAAGATTTGAAGGTGTACTTATTTAGCCAAGACTTCGGTCTTGTAACCCTCTTTTATATAGGGGTTATTTGTCTGGGTACCATTTCGGGTACTATGAGAAGGGCGAGTTGTAAATACAACTACTAAAACGCCACGTAACTTCGGTCTGATAAGCATATTTAAGCACACGAGAGACAGGGATCTCTGCACCAAATCAGAGAAGTGTTGTATGGTAGAATACATGAGTTTTTAGTGCTAGTAGGTAGGTTACCAGGTTACTATCCACCAAACTACAAACACCAACTTTATGTGATTCGGTGACAGAATTAGAACGGATCTAATTACCCAACAACAAATCATGTCAGGGGGGAGGGGGGATCCTGTCACCGCCTCACTTTCATACATAGTAGAGGGCTGCAACTCCAGCCCAAGGGAGACCATTAAGTCGCGCAGGACCCGAGTAATCTAGAACCTTCTCGAAAGAGCTGGTCACCAAGTCCATGATTCCGTGGACACTGATGTGGCCCGCCTAATGCGGGGTCCACGAGGAACTCGGACAGAGTTACCGCCCGTGTCGAGTTAGGACACGCGGAGACCGGCAGAGGACAAACGGACTTGAGAGAGACAACAAGGCCTGCCTGAGAGGGACTCATAGATATTCATAGATATACTTAGGCTAGATAGTGTGCTAGATTGTTGTATGACAACTATATGTTTGATGTTTAACGATCTGTGATATGTAATATAAGAGAGCGCGGGTCTGTTTACCCACTGCGCCAACTGTACACTTTATACAATAAATGTTCTATATCCTAGCGAACAGTGTATTGTTGCCTGTATGAACCCGAACCGTTATTTAGATAAGAGTAAGATGATGACACCACTCAAAGATCAGTTTTTGTTCTGGAGTTTGTTCAACATATCTCAGTGTTTGTTTATATGCGATATACAATTTACGGGTCAGAGTGAAGTGCATATTATGAAATGTATTACATCTTCACACGGAAACCTCAGCGTTCAATAGTGAATTTTCTCGTTCTACACTGGAATTTCCTTATGACAAGAACGTCACGTAGTGGAACGAAGTGTTAAGAGGTGTCGCCAATAATTCTATCTATAATGGGTGCTTTCATGAAACGTGATTATCTTATAAATCTTACCATTTATGGCTAACATCTGAATGTGTAAATATTGTTGAATGTGATTGAATGTGAAATCTTGTACACTTTAAACCATTACTATGAAGTTGTCAAGAAGCTGATCGCGGGAAACGTGTTCATACTATTACGAATCCAGAGAAAAGAACAGTGCATGCATTCGGTTTGAGTAAACTTCATTTCGTCGATGGGTGCAATGATCTTGAATGACACCACAGCGCAATAAGCAAACGGTAGATAGAAATGTAATTGTAGACAGCTTTGACAAGGATGTCATAAGGCGAGCTGTTATAAAAATGCTGGATACCAAAGAAACAGTGAATCGAAGAAATCTTAGGGTTTGGTTGAAAAAGAACAATAACATAGAGCTATCCAAAACAACTTTATGGAAAATTATAAGGACATTAGGCATCACGTTTAGAACGTATAAGGGAGATAGAAATATCATTTGCAAGCAACCGCATTTAGGAGTATTGAGAAGCAAATACCTACCTGAAAAGAAAATTATGGCACCGTGTATTTGGATGAAACCTGGATCAATGAGCACCACACAAATGAAAAGGAATGGCAATCAGTGGATTGAAAGATAAAGCAAAATGTGCCCAGTAGTAAAGGACAGCGTTTGGTCATAGCCCATGATGGTAGTACGCATAATGGTTTACTACAGAATGCAGGACTCGTGTTCGTATCAAAGTATGCAGACAATAGGGTTATCATAATGAGATGAATGGTAATGTAATTAGAGATTGGCTCGAGAAGACAGTGCTTCCATCCCTAGATAGACCGTCTTGTCTAATTATGGACAATACATCATATCCCAATGGTGTTGCCCAAGAAGACAAATAACTACGCCATCGAGCACAAAAGAAGCAATAAAGATATATGGCTCTGGAGGGAAAACATTCCATTTCCAGAAACGTATTTCAAGCTAGAATTGTTGTCCCTTGTGAACAGACGCAAAAAAGCAAGAAATGTCAAATCGACAAGTTGATAGCAGAGCATACCACAGGAACTTGAGTCTTCCGCCGTACCATTCTCATTCAAACCTTATAGAACTTGTGTGGGCCAAAATTAAAGGACAGGTGATACCTGACATTCAAATTGTCTAACATCAATATACTAACCCAGTCCGCGATAGTAAATATTGATAAAAGTAACTGGAAAAAACAATGTGAGGACCATGTGTTGAAAGAGGAAGATGTCTATTGGAGAAAGGATGGATCGAATTTTCTGCGACCGAGAGCAGCCGAAAGAGATTAAGGTCTGAGCAGACTGCAGACATCTACATGCAGTTATTCAGAATTATATATATTCGGAATAAATATTACAGCATCGGCACAAACAATACAATTTGTAATTGGCAACATTTTTTATTCCACACTGATGAATGTTCATGTCCGCAAACCCTCAGTGGTGACAAACAAATGGCATTGGAAATAAAAACAAAACACTAAACGCATTGAATACGAACAGAAGAGTAATATGGCGGTGGAAACTGACATATTTTGTCATAACAAAAAGCGTGAGAACAAAAACGTTGTCAAATGAGGGTACAACACACGAACATACGAATCATTCTATATACTTCAATGAAAAGAGGACCAACATCTTGGCTGTTAAGAAGGAAGCCCACTACAGAGACATTCACAGCTATATTCGTCGTGCAAAACAGGTAATCATTTTCCGTCTCTAAACAGTAAACAGAAAAGTAAACAATCTTTCACGAAGACTCAAAACTGTTCTGTCACCCATGTGTACGTGTGAACAAACTACGCAGACAGCAGGACAGATCCTTAAAGATTGACACATGCTGACTAAATTACGGTATCATCTCTGGTCACTCCATACGCACATTAACGCACAGCTATATGGAAGCTTTCACGAACTCCATATATATAAAGCTAAATGCAACCTAGTAACATGACACCTTGTGTACACATTGTTAAGAAGCAGCTGAAGAAACAAAAAAACATGAAAAATAAGGTAAGACATATATTCCTTCTACATTTCTGTCTATTTCCATTTCGATTCCACATTATTTACCCCATGCCTCTGTAAACTATCTGCCATTGTTACTATTACGCATTGTACCCACTTACAATTTAATACGGATAGCTTGTGTCGTCACCCGAATTGACATGCATTACTGTAAAACAAGTTTGTTAGAGTGAATTCACTAAATTCTCAAGACATGTCTCCGCTTTCCATGATTTAAGTTGCCTTTGGACCTATCAAAGATATATTCCTTTGGTTGGGGTATATATTAGACGGCAGGAAAAATGTCTTAATGTTGCTGCAGACAATTTTCCCAAACAAAATTGATCGTGAGTGATGGCAATCATTTGTGAAAGGATTCTAGTAGCCTGATGATGTGTCCGTCTAGCCTTTCCTCGGAGTACTGGCTATGGGTACTTCTACCAGCTAATTATCTCTAAACCCTGATGATCTATCTTTTCTGGCACATTATAAACATGATCACTTAGCAGAACAGAGCGGTTTAAGAGATTGGCTGCCTCTGTAAGACAAACACACAATACATATTTCATGTCCCCAGCCAGACATCGAATGCTAAATACAGTTTATGGATTTTGGTGGCTCAGAAAGTAATCTGAATATTGTACATAATTCTTCTGCAGCACACATAACGTCTCCACGCTGTATTATCTTCTTTTGTCCTACTGGTTTTGTTGTGAGCATGCAGAGACACTGCAGATGCAATTTTATGTGTTACGCTTGTCTTCTTACTTGTACTAACTTCATATTTGATTTCTTCAGTGTCTCTTTAACTCATCTAGCCAACTCTTCCTGGGACTTCCTCTCGCCTTGACTCCCGATGTTCTCACGCAGAACGCTCAAGACTCTAGTTGATCTTGTTCCATTCTAAGTAAATGTGCGAACCATTTTATTCTACGTGTCCTTTTTTGGTATTCTATAAAGTAAGTAATCGATGTTATCCCTACACTGGTTCTGAGTTGTTCATTTGTTTTGTATATGTCTTCTTGCTTCTCCAGCTGTATTTTTTATGTGTCTCATCTGACATGATGTGATTGATTGTAGCCGATGTTTCAGCAATGTCCATGGTTGGCATTGGTAGCAGCGTTGGAACGAATAAATTGCCTATCAGCTTTTTTTTTTCTATAATGCATGTTGATATTTGAATGTGTTAGGATAGGTGCTGTTTGATAGTTGATGTTGTTTGCTTTTTGTATTCTCGTTTCTGTTTCCTTATCTAGTCTTCCATCCTCTGTGAACACACTGCTCGAATACTTGTTCCCTCTAACATGTTTTAATAACTTTACATTTATATTTAAATAATATTGTACAGGTTTTCGTCCAACTGTCATAAATTCTGTCGTTTCGATGTTAATCTGCATATCAAATTTCTGACAGCAATTGTCAAGGCAATGTGTTTGGTGCTGGGGATCCGCATTGTTCCCACAGAGTAAACTCTGGTGACCTGTACACAGCAGCTCATTTAAACTCTCTGGTCGTGGATTTGCTTCTTTAGCAATCCTATCCAAATAGATGACGAGCTGTGTATTTTTTTTAAATGTTGCATATTCTTTCAGGACGTTGCAGTCAACCCCAGCATTTTCAGCTGCTGTTGATGTACTAGAAAAGTTTTACGTCAGTAGCTTGCCATAGAACAAGAATCGCCATGGCCAAAGTAGCCTTTAGCAAGATGAAAAACATACTGACCAATAAAAAGATGTCAATTGAAACGAGAAAAAGAGTGTTGAGATGCTACATAGAACCTGTACTCTTATATGGATGTGAAGCTTGGACCATGAGCAGTCAGGCTGAAAAACATCTGATGGCTGTAGAAATGTGGTTTCTGAGGAAAATGCAAAAAATACCATGGACAGCCAGAAAGACCAATGAACAAGTTCTTCAAGAAACAAATGAAGATCGTAAAATAAATAGAGACATTAGACGTAGACAGTCACAATTTTTTGGGCATGTTATGAGAAGAAATGATTTGGAGAACTTGGTGACAACTGGTAAGATCGAGGGGAACAGACCAAGGGGAAGACTTAGATGCAAGTACCTGGATGGCTTGGCCTTGTGGCATGGTCGAGACAGAAACACGGAGCTGATCCACGACTCTGGTGATCGAGTGAGTTGGCAGAACATGACCGCCCACGCTTACCGGCATGGCACATGATGTATGGATGGAGCTTGCCATTGCTTTCTGAAAGATCGTCTCATATACGCCCATAAGTTACCAGCGCGGCGCCATCTGCTGCCGAATCTAGCGCAGCTGTTTTCCCCATGTGGATATACGGGATTACGAACAACGTCGTTAACCCTTGGCCATGGAGACGGCGAGCACTGTATATATTTCAATAAAAAACATGGAGTTTAAACATGGTAAAATTGTTAAACTGGTGGGTGTATGAGTGTGTGTGTGTGTGTGTGTGTGTGTGTGTGTGTGTGTGTGTGTGTGTGTGTGTGTGTGTGTGTGGGGGGGGTTGTGTTTTTGTTTGCACATATTTGAAGCACCATTACTCCCCCCTCCCCACCCAGTATTCTAAATGCATTCACAAATGTTTTCCCCCGTTTTTAAATCCATAACTCAATAATAATCTGAGGGAAAATGATGAGATTTAACATATAACTTTATCATTATATACACTAAATGAAAACGTTTTTGTTCTGGAGATTGTGCAGCAGATCATAATATTTGTGTATAAGAGGTATATAATTTACGGGTCAGAGATGAAGTGCATATTATGCAATGTATTACACCTTCACGTGGAAATATCAGTGTTCAATAATGACTATTCTCCGTGGTGCATGGGAATTTCTTCATGAGAAGCACATCACATAATGGAACGGAAGGGTTCAGAGCTGACGTTGTGTTGTTTGCCCATCAAGAATAATGATGACCATTCATTTCATCCAGCGGGGTTGAAAGTATGGAGCCGTGAGTTCTAAGATGGCTGATAAAGCCTATTTTGGCTCGAAATGTTCTTTGACAGTGTGGACAAAGAATGCTTGACGTTTCTGGGGGATGATTTCCTGCAGTGGTTTTTCTGTCCTGCCTTTTCTTCACGGCTCTTGTAGTCCTGATTGCTTCACACGTGACTGCACATTTGCGTAATGATGCACACGACAAATTTCGGTCTCTCGCTGCAGTCTCCCAGGTGTCATGATGAATTATAAAAACATTCAGTGAGATTTTCAGAGTGACTTTAAAGCGTTTCCTCTGACCGCCATGTTAACGTTTACCACAAAGCAACTCGCCGTAAAAAAAAAAAAAAAAATTCGTTTAAGAAGCCTGTGATCTGGCATGGAAGTTAAGTGACCAGCCCAGCGAATCTGATTCTTCATTAGTAAAGTGTGGATACTGGACATGGACGCTCTTTCTAGGACTTCAGTGTCTGGAATCTTGTCTTGTTATTTAATCTTCAGTAGCTTCCTAAGCCAGACTGTTTTAGCCCCTTCCTCGTGTTATGGAGGTGAACAGTGCTCAGTCACTCAGGGGGCTGCCGAATCCCACTGCTGCTCCTGTCAGTAAAAGGCGACCATATGGCCTGAGCCGCCTGTGTGCAGGTCTGCGACTACGGCTGCCACCGAACTCACGTCTGCCGCTTCGCCGCTCGCCCATCGCCACAGGGCTTGAAGGTGATATATGACGTTGGATGAAGATTGACTTGCGCGATGAATTGGATTAAAGTGAGGAAAAGTTGCGCAATTCTTCGACCTCACTCTCTCGCCTGAGTCCATCTGAATCCAGTGGCAAGACAAGTCAAGACGACTAGAGACGAATACAGGTGCAGTGGATGACCAGGGCGCTCTACGTGCCTTGCCGTGCTCATTACGTTCCACAATGCTTTGCAGGTAAACGACGTCTTGCCCGTTGAATCAGGAATGATTTCTTCCGCGCAGTCTGCCAAATCCGTCTTCACATACTGGGTAGAAAGAGGTGACGTAATAACGTAATAACAGAGGTGACGTAATAACGAATTGACGCGCATTATTGTAAACAAGTTTGTTAGCGTGAATTCAATACATTTTCGCCAAAATATCAAAGACATTTGGTTGATTTCCGTTATTTCAGTTGCCTTTGGATCTATCAAAGATATATTCCTTGGGCAGGAGTAATTATACGCCGGCAGGACAATTTGCCTAACGAAGCAATAGCCACTTTTCAAAACATTAAAAAAAAAAAAATTAAAAACATTAACGTGAGTGAGGGCAAACATTTGTGAACGCGCTATAGTATTATTTCTCGTAGTATAAAGTGGTTTAAAGAGAGAGGCTCAATTTCATTGCACCAGGTTTGATAACACACGCCTCAGTATTTTTCTTCAGAGTGTCTGCCGAAGACGTCACACATAGTGGGAACTTCACTGATCACACCAAGGAGTCTCCCAGAAATCTGACTTGTGGACCGAATGACCCGTGAGTCCGAAAATGAATCCACAACCTTCGGAGAGCGAGGCAGTCGGCCTAGCGACTTCGCCGCTGGGATCCCTCTCTTTCTTGTATTATATCGTAGTGTCTGGATTAGTGTTTTTGTTTTACTTTGTTATTATATTTCTTTGCCCATGATATCGTTCTTGTAGCAAAAGCAATTCTAACACTCTAGATTGTGTCAAGGAGACCGTTTCTACTATCCGTTTGTTGATTTATTTCATGTATTTCATAAGCTTGGGGTTCTAGACAAAAACTTAGGGTTCTAGACATAAGCTTTGGGTTCTAGACATACGCTTGGAGTTCTAGACAAAAGCTTGCGCTTCTGAACATCAGCTCGCGGTTTTAGACATACACTAGCGGTTCTAGTCATACGCTCGCGGCTCTAAACATAATCTTGCACTTCTAGTTCTAGACATAAGCTTGCGTTCTAGACATACGCTTGGGGTTCTAGACATAAGCTTGGGATTATAGACACAAGTTTGCAGTTCTGGACATACGTTTGCAGTTCTAGACATAAGCTTGTAGTTCTAGACATAAGCTTGCAGTTAAGCTCGCGGTTCTAGATATAAACTCACGGTTTTAGACATAAGCTCGGAGTACTAGATATATGCTCACAGTTGTAGACATAAGCTAGGGGTTCTATACACAAGCTCGTGGTTCTAGACATAAGCTAGGGGTTCCAGAATAAGCGGGCGTTTCTAGACATAAGCTTGGGGTTCTATACATAAGATCGCGGTTCTAGACATAAGCTCGCAGTTCCCAGACATAAGCTCGTGATTCTAGAGATAAGCTCGCGGTTCTAGACATAAGCTTGCTGTTTTAGATATAAGCTTGCTGTTTTAGACATAAGCTTGCTGTTTTAGACATAAGCTGCCGGTTCTGGAATAAGCTCTCGGTTTTAGACGTAAGCTCGCTACTCTATACATAAGCTCGCGGTTCTAAACAAAAGCTCACAGTTCTAGACATACGCTTACAGCTCTAGACATAAGCTAGGGGTTCTAGACATAAGCTCTTGGTTCTAGATATACGCTCTAGGTTCTAGACATAAGCTCAAAGTTTTAAACATAAGCTCGCGATCTTAGACATAAGCTCACATTCTAGACATAAATTGTGGGTTCTAGATATAAGCTCTTGATTCTAGACATAAGCTCGCGATTCTATGCATAAGTTCGTCGTTGTATACATAATCACGCGGTTCTAAACATAAATTCGCAGTTCTAGACATACGCTCGCGGTTCTAGACATAAGCTCGCGGTTCTAGACAAAGCTTGCAGTTGTAGATATGAGCTCACTGTTCTAGACATAAGCAAGGAATCATAGTTCTAAACATAAGCTCGCAGTCACGGCGGCCATATATATATGGTGCTGGAGATCCGCATTATTCCTACCGCGTAAACTCTGGGAGCTGCAAACAGCAGCTCATTTTAAATTCTCAGATTTGTGGATTTCTTTTTTTAGCAATCGTATTCAAATAGATGACGAGCACTTTAAACATTTCATAAACGCGGGGTTGGAATATGCTAACATTGTGAAACTGGAGTGTGTATGAGAGTGAGTGAGTGAGTGAGTGAGTGAGTGAGTGAGTGAGTGAATGAGTGAGTGAGTGAGTGTGTCTGTGTGTGTGTATGTATGTGTGTGTGTGAGAGAGAGAGAGAAGATTGCCGCCCCACTTTTGATATGCACCAAAGAGGAGCAGCGTTATATTATCAGCGTTTTTTTATCAGTTAAGGGGTGAAACCCATATAAATACATCGGCGAATGAAGATCCAGTATGGCAATTCATGCCTGTCATTCCAGCAAATGTGTGAGTTAAAAAAGTTAGCTGGATATCCTTTACAGGATATTTGCAGTCAACACCATCACTCTTTGCTGTTGCTGATGTCATGGCAAGCTTACGTTCAGTAGTTTCCAGTTTTCTGAACGACCGGCAGCCAAACCAGTTCGTTAAAAACAACAGCGCACCGCTGTCTGCTGCCAAATCGCGCGCAGCTGTGTTTCGAACGCGGGTATACGGGATCACGAACAGCGTCCGTAACCTCTTCGATTGTTGATTTCTTGGCAAGATTACGCTCAGTAGTTTGCCATTGCTTTCTGAGCGGACGGCTCACATACCACGTAAGTTACCGAGGCGATTCGAACCACTGCTGATTCTCACCGTCGTCACGTTACTTACGAGAGTATACGAGATTACGGAGAAAAGTTGCTGACCTCTAGGCCATGAAACCGGCTATGTGTGAGTAGAGTAGGAAATTTCAAAATGGCGTGACTTCTGTGATACACTGTTCAAAACCGGGTCAGGCACACCGAGTAGTGATCACAGAGTCGAGTTTTCTACAGGAATCCAAGCACTCTATCAGCTCTGGGGGATTTGCATTAGACGCACTGGTGACTACATCGAAAAATGATAAATGTGATTTTTACTTTTTCAGAATATATTCACTCAAAAAACAACGTTTAAGATTTTCATGTGTATCCCCCCGGTAAATATAATGTTGAATTTAGACCAGTTTACGTTCAGTGAGTTGTCATTGCTCTGTGTACGGGCACTCAATGTTTACGTCTAATTTACCGGTGTAGGGATTGTCTACAGCGCACAGGAAGTTCCGCGGACACGCAGTCTATCACATTACATATAGACCCGTGGACAATGAAATATCTACATAATGTTTAGGTTATGTTTAGATCCGCGGCATTGTGATTTGTCTGCCTAATGTTTACATTACGGGTAGGTCGTAGGAAATGTGAGATATGTACACAATGTTAAGATTATGTATTTAAACAAATAGTATGTCGCTTGATGAGAGGCTGGTAGAGTAGCTAGAATGCCACATTCTCCCTTCGGGAGACCTGGGTTCGAATTCTCGATAAGATGTGATTTTGATTTTTTTTTTTATTTTTTTTTTTTGGGGGGGGGGTGTTTTGTCTGGGCAAACATCTCTAACCTGCGTAGTTCGCAACGACGCCCCTAGCCTGGTGGCCTTAATTCCTCAGGCTCAAGACCCCCCTGCCAAGACCTGAAGGTACTATATTGGCAGTAAATGACAGTTGGTAGTATGTCCACCAGCTGGACTTCATCATCACACGGAGACAACATCTGAGCCAAACATCATTAACTCGAAGTTACCACTGTGCTGACTGTGATACAGATCATTCTTTGGTTGTTGTAAGAGTTAGACTGAAACCAAGGAGAATCCTCACAGCTAAACACAAATCTAGCCCCGTGATTAATATTCTCAACAACCAAGATCCTTATAAATAAATAAATAAATGTCTGCATATCCTTTACAGGACATCGCTGTCAACATCAGCATCTTTCAGCTGATTGTTGATTTCTTGGCAAGATTACGCTCAGTAGTTTGCCATTGCTTTCTGAGCGGCCGGCTCACATACCCCGTAAGTTATTGACGCGATTCGAACCACTGCTGATTCTCACCGTCGTCACGTTACTTACGAGAGTATACGAGATTACGTAGAAAATTTGCTCACCTCTAGGCCAGGAAGCCGGTAAGTCCTTATAAGTGATTTGATTTACAACAGCAACTTGAAGACGTTTTGACTGATACATCAAAAAATGGTACAGCAAGTGAAAAGTGGTGTACACTTTAGGAAACTCGTTATAAAACAGCGGAAGGAGTTTATGGCACTGTGGATCTTGAGAGACAGGACTGGTTTATGGCAAATAGCCAGACACAGCAGCCCTTGATTGATACAAAGAAGATTGCTCTCTTAAGAAACAAGGCAAGAACAACACGTAACACTTTCAGTTAGATGAAGCAATCTGGAACGGATATGCAAAACGATGCCAGGCAGTGTGCAAATGACTATTGGATCAAGCTATGTGAGTCCATTCAAAACGCAAGTGATAAGGGAAACATCAGAAGCATATATGAAGGGGTAAAGAAGGCCTGTGGTCCAATAATCAAAATAAATGCACCACTGAAGACCTTGACTGTCGAAATCATCTTAAGATCTCATGATAAGAAACAGCAGATGGATAGGAGGGTGGAGCACTATTTAGCGCTTTACTCAAGTCAGACCAAGCTGGCGGATGATGCCCTCATCGCCATAGAGGCCCTGCCAACTTTTGAACACCTGGACACACTTCCCACGATAACAAATGTTACGTGTGCTATTAATGAACTGCCATCTGGCAAAGCTGCAGGTAAGTATGGGGTTCCAATAGAGGTTATCAGGAATGGGGAAAACACACTCACTCTAAAAATCAGCTAGCAAATAGAGCTTTGCTGGCGAGAAGGTCAAGTAACACGTGATTTCCAAGATTTAAGCATCATAACACTGTACACGAACAAGGGGGATTGGAGCGACTGCAACAACTATAGGGGTATCTCACTTCTGTGTATTGTTGGAAACGTATTTGCCAGAATTGTTTCTGCGCAGACTTCAAGTCCTGGGAGATCAAATCTACACCGTCTCACCGTGTGGCTTCCGACAGAACCGGTCTACCATTGATATGATATTCTCATTGCGACAAATGCAAGAGAAATGCCCTGAACAGAATCAGCCACTGTTCATTGCCTTCATCGATCTCACAAAGGCCTTTGATTTGGTCAGTCGTGAGGTCTGTTCAAGGCACTAAAGAAGGTAGGCTGCCCACCAACTCTTCTGTCCATTGTGGAATCGTTCCACACAGGCATGAAAGGTATAATCAAGTTTGATGGTGCAACTTCTGAAGAATTTGAAATCAAGAGTGGAGTTAAGCAAGGTTGTGTACTAGCTCCCACCTTCTTTGGAATATACTTTTCACTTCTACTGAAATATGCCTTTCGTGATCAGGATGATGTTATATACATTCACTCACGCTCAGATGGCGGCCTCTACAATGCTCAGAGATTGAAGGCCAAGACCAAAATTAGGAGGGTACTGATCAGAGAGTTGCTTTTTGCAGATGATGCTGCAGTTACGACCCACTCTGAGGAAGAATTGCAATGTCTACTATCTGCATTCTCCGATGCTTGTTCTGAATTTGGTTTAACAATTAGCAAAAAGATGACACAGATTATGTCACAAGGTGCACGCGGGGTAGCATCAATCTTTATTGACAACGCCGAACTGGATAGTATACCATTTTACATATCTAGGGTCAGAGGCAAATAGCAAATTATCCCTGGATCAGGGAATCAACATCAGGATTGGTAAGGCAGCAACAGCAATGAACAGGTTAACAAAAAGAGTCTGGGATAACAGGAAGCTTACTGCAAAAACAAAAGTCCTTGTCTTTCAAGCCTGTGTCCTTAGTATTCTTCTTTATGGCAGTGAAACCTGGTCAACTTACTCACACCAAGAAAAACCGTATAAAAAGCTTTCATATGCGGTGTCTGCGAAGAATTCTTGGTATTAAGTGGCAAGACAAAATCACAAATACTGAAGTATTGGAAAGATCAGGTTGTGCGAGGCTGTGTTCTATGTTCAGTCTTCGTAGACTTAGATGGATAGGACATGTTAGGAGGATGAATGATGGTAGAATACCAAAGGACATCTTTTTTGGTGAATTACAGATGAGTAAGAGATCTCAGGGTCGGCCTCTACTACGATACAAAGTTGTGTGTAAGCGGGACATGATTGATACAGGCATTGACAATGCACACTGGGAGCAAGTCGCCGCTCAACATGTTGCATGGAGGGCACATATCAGACATGGAATAAAGACAAAGGAGAAAATTAGTGCAGATAAGTCACACACCTAGCGTGCGAGATGTAAGATGGTGCATGATGGTGGAAATGACCATATATACACATGCCTCCACCGTGCACGAACATTTACATCGTGAATTGGCCTTATCAGTCACATTCGCTATCACCATGGGTTTTAGTTATTATGCCTCTTTTAAGCACAATGTAACAAACTATAGTCTGTCAAGACGGCGAGCTGCCAATGGATGTCCTTTACAGAACGCTACAATCACATCCAGTTCCTATCGGCTGTTTGTAATTTTCTATGAAAGTTTACGTTCAGAACTTTGCCATTGAGATCTGAACGAGCATTCAACATTTAAGTGCAGCCGACCAGTGTGTGGAACGAACACATCCAATCAGAAGAGAAAGCGTCATTCATTCATTCATTCATTCACTCATTCATTCAGTAGCATGTTCTTTGCAGAACCTCGCTCCCATAACAAACTTCCGGAAAACCTCTCGATCATAAGCAATATGTCCCGCGTCCCATCTGGAGATCATCTGGCACATCCTGCACCCATCTTTTCTTTGGCCTTCCTCTTCCTCTCTTCCCGGGCATATGCCACTCTATGAATATTCTCTCCAAACTTGCATGGCGTTTCAAGTAGATAAAGCTTAAGCGTTCTTCACCTGTCGGCCATGCCGTCCTCCATTTCATTTATAGATCCATGAACAAAGTGTTTAGAATATGTTTAGATCTCTGGAAATTTGAAATAATTAAAGTGTTTTCTTTATGTTTATATAGTGAAAGTATTAAATTTATAAATTGTTTTCATTATGTTTTTTTCTTCTTAATATCCTTTTTAACAGGACATTGCTGTCAACACCAGCATTTTACTGCTGTTGTTGATGCCTTGGCAAGTTTAATTTAATAGTTTGCCATCGGCTTTCTGAACCACCGGCTCCCATACCAATTCTTTAAAACCCAGCGCAACGCGATCTGCTGCCAAATCGCGCACCGCTGTGTTTCGAACGCGGGTAAACGGTATTTCGAATCACGTCCGTAAGCTTTTCTCCTCGGAGACCTGCTTTCATTATGTTTAGTTAGTGGAAATATGGAATGCATAAAGTGGTTCCGTTAAGTTTAGAAAGTGCAAATATGAAATGTATAAATTGTTTTCATTATGTTTAGATTGTGGAAATATGGAATATATAAACTGTCTATTTTATGCTTACAATAACGGCATTACATTTGGCTTACGATAAGCAGCAATTTCTAAAGACTGGTATGGGCTTAGCTGTTTGCACTGGGTCAACTATTCAAGACAGCAATCTCCAGCGACAACAGCCACAGTCTCCATATCGTTTGGTTCCGTTTATAGAAGATAATTCTAGCGCTGGTAGCGACTGGGAATGAGATTGGGACCTTGGTCGCCGGCCATAAGACGGGGAGATCAGTCACTTGCTGCGTGGGGAGACGCAGAGAGAATTAGCTAGCCTACCGCACACTCCTGCTAGTCAAATGTTTAATTGAATGAAATTAATCCCACAGGGAGGTTAAGTTACAGTGCCCTTAATGTCGGTCTATTACGATGGAATTTCTGATCAGTTGGGGGCGAGTGTCATCTTCGTGATTTAGGGAGTAGTGTAACTGTTTTTTTTCCTTCTATTTCTACGGAGTCGGGGTTTCGAAATCTGTCGATAGAGGTTTGGAAGACGACTGCATTGCGATGATTTTGAGGATATGAGGGGTCGTTCAAATCAACTTTATCAAATTAACTTTATTTTAAAAGGGTCACAAATTGGGCACGCAGGCCCGTCTTACATTCGGCCCTTCCAATCACTCGTCTTTCGTTCATCAAGAGCATTATACATTTACATAGGAAGAAAGATAAACATTATGAAATGAATGTTGTATACATAATCAAGACAAATTACAATGTTATGAGGCTCATCTCCCACCTACCCATACATCACCCACCCACACACACCACCTCACCTACCCACACACACACACACCCAGGGACACACATACCCCACCAACCAACCCATCCCCCTCCCGCACATCCCCCGCCCACACACACTGCCCTCACCTGTTTCCCCAACCAAAACACACTCGCTCCCCACAAACACCCCCCCCCCCCCATCAACCCAAACATCCCACACCCACCCACATACACATCCTAACCCACACATCCTCTCCCCACCCACACCTCCAACAACCCATCCCACAGCCACATCTCCATGGACCACATATTTCCCACCCACGCACACACATCCCCCACCAACCCACACATCGCACATCCACTCACACTACACACACATCCCCACCAATTGACATCTCCCTACCCCGACACACACACACATCTCCCTAACCACCTATACATCCCCAATCCACTCATACACACCCCACCACCCACACATACATCCTCCACCCACACACACATGCCCTTACCCAATCCCCCACCACACACGTCCCCCACCTGGACATCACATACATCCTCTACCACGCAATATTCCCAACCCGCACACCGCACACATATCCCTTACAAACACATCCCACACCCACATCCCACCACCCATACATAATCCTCCACCCACCAACACATGCCCTAACCCAATCCCCCACCACACATTTCCCCCACCCACACATCACATAATCCTCTACCACGCAATATTCCCAACCCACACACCACACACATATCCCCCACTCACATGCCACACAATATTCCAGCCACACCCACACAGATACCCTTACCCATCCACCTCACATACCCCACCCACACACACCCAACCCACACAATATTCCCAACCAACACACCACACACCTCTTCCCACCCACACATGCATTCCCCACCCATCCACCAACACACACTCACTCACGCAAACATCCTCCACTACGCACCCACACACCCCCACCCACCCACCCCCCAACAAACATATTTCGATCACAATACCCCTACCCACACACATCCTCCACCCACTCACGCATCCCACCCGGACACATACACATCCCTCACCCACCTACACATTACACACCCCCACCCACACATTCCCCATCCATGCATACATCTCCCACCCATACACCCCTCCACCCACACATACTTCTCCCAATGACCACACATCCCCTACTCACCGACACATATCCCCCACCCATACACCCATTCCCCGCACCCATCACTCACATCCCTTACACCACACACTATCCCCCACCCACACACATATCCTCACTCATACCACCATAGCAATAGCAGACTAGTTAAAGCTAGGTGTATGTCTTTTACAGGACCTCGCAACCAAACCCACCATTTGTTTACTGTTAGTGATTTACAAGGCAATTTGTGACGTTCATTAGTTTGTCATTGTTTTCTGAACGACAAGTCCCAAGCTACTGTTTCCTACATATTCTTGGTTTTTCTAAATTATCTTTTAAAGTATTATTTTCGCGTAATTTCCTTCTTTTTATTTATCCATGTGACTTAGATGGATAGGACAAGTTAGGAGGATGGATGACGGTAGAATACCAAAGGACATCATATTTGGTGAATTACAGATGGGTAAGAGATCTCAGGGTCGGCCTCTACTACCATACAAAGATGTGTGTAAGCGGGACATGATTGAAACAGGCATTGATAATGCACATTGGGAGTACGTCGCCGCTGAACGTGTTGCATGGAGGGCAAATATCAGAAATGGAATAAAGACAAAGGAGAACATGATTGCAGATAGGTCACACACTGAGCGTGTGAGACGTAGATGGTGCATGATGGTGTAAATGACTATATATTTACATGCAACTACTGTGGAGGAACATTTAAAGCACGAATCGGTCTGATCAGTCACATTCGCTACTGCCCTGTTTTTAGCTGTTATGCCGTTTTGGAGCACAATGTAACATATTATCGTCTGTCAAGACAGCAAGATGCACAAATCACAATTGATTTATCCCAAACATCATCATACCTTAACACAGATTTGTGGAAAGGGAGAAAGAGGAAGACAGCGACAGAAAATTGTTGACAGTCTTGTCAGGACACCGCATGGAATCACCACACGAACTGGTACAAGCCAATACAGATCGCAAAATGTGCATAATCGCCAACGCCACTCGGGAAGGCACTTGATGATAGTGAAAGTTTAACAAACAGTTAGATGCATGTCCTTTACAGGATGTAGCTGTCAACCCCATCATTTTTGGCTGCTCTTGATCCCTGGGCAAGTTTGCATTTAGTAATTTGCCATTGCTTTCTGAACGACCGGCACCCATACTATTTCATAAAAAACCAACGTAAGGCGTTCTGCTGGCAAATTGCCCACAGCTGTGTTACGAACGCGGGTATGCGGAACTTAATCCGTAACCCTTCACCACGGAGCCGGCAATACTGAAAGACACCACAAAAAAGCAGCACTTTGTAACGACTGTATGACAAGAGTGACAAACACCAGCAGCTGTACTCAAAAGAGGACAAACTCCAAACATCATTATTGTCTTCTGTGTGTCTTGTCCTTACAGCGCCAACATCCCCAAGGGAGTCTGCAGATGACTCTTCTGTCAGAAAGCCTACACAGAAGAATGCCCAGTTCCACTCAGATTTCAAGAACTTGTTCTGATGTAGTTGTTCCGTACTCCCCAATCCCTCGGAGTGACTGCTTTTCTTCAACTCTTCAGTACAATGTGTTCCCAAGTTTACTGACAATGGGTACATTTTCAAAAATAAGATGTACATGTTTTGACAGTTGCCTCTCAACGCTTTAACTCCAGATTCTAGATCCTGTAGCCTGTTTTGTGTTTGTTAGTTTGTTAGTTGGTTTTTCAGCCAATGATAACTGTCATGGAATATGGATGTCTTCTTAACTTTTCCCAGTTCCTCTCATACATCAAACTCGGATGTCTCCTTAAGTTCTCCCAGTTTCTTTCACACATCAAACTCGGATGTCTCCTTAAGTTCTCCCAGTTTCTTTCATACATCAAACTCTGATGTCCCCTTAAGTTCTCCCAGTTCCTTCCATTCATCAAACTCTTATGTCTCCTTAATTTCTCCCAGTTTCTGTCATTCATCAAACACAGATGCCTCCTTAAGTTCTCCCAGTTCCTCTCATTTATCAAACTCAGATGTCTCTTTAAGTTCTCCAAATTTCTTTCATTGATAACACACACCGTCTCTGTAAGTTCTCCCAATTCCTCTCAAATATCATACACGAGTGTCTCCTTAAGTTCACCCAGTTCCTCTCTTCTCTCAAATATCAAAAACGAATGCCTCCTTACGTTTCCCTGACGACGGCTCTAGCCGCACCGCCCATTGTGTCTCACTTGTGGTTGTTTTCTTATAAAGCTTACGTATTCCTCTTCTCGCTTTTGACGATTTACTCAGTGTAATGAGAAATACTCTATGCATGCATATCATGGACAGGGTGAAATACTGTATGGATACACATCATGGAAAAGGAGAAATACTGTATGGATATACAACATGGACAAGGAGAAATACTGTATGGATATACAACATAGAAAGTTAAAATACTGTATGGATATACAACATGGATAAGGAGAAATATTGTATGGATATACAACATGGACAAGGAGAAATACTGTATGGATATACAACATAGAAAGGTGAAATACTGTATGGATATACAAAATGGATCAGGAGAAATTCAGTATGGATATACAACATGGACAAGGCGAAATACTGTATGGATATACAACATAGAAAGGTGAAATAATGTATGGATATACAACATGGATAAGGAGAAATACTGTATGGATATACAACATAAACAATGATACATACTGCATGGATACACATCATGGATAAGGAAAAATACTGTATGGATACGTATCATGGACTGGGTGAAATACTGTATGGATACACGTCATGGACAAGGAGAAATACCGTATGTATACAAGGATACATACTATATGGATAAACAACATGGACAAGGAGAAATATTGTATGGATACGCAACGTGAACAAGGATACATACTGTATAGATACACAGCATGGACAAGGAGAAATACTGACGCCAATTCACGCTGGAGTTCACAGCCAGCGAACGCAAGCAAGCAAGCACAAGACCACATGAATAGTTTAAACGAAATGTGTAGGGAACATAACATGAAAATTAGCACAAGTAAAACAGAGGTAATGACTGTAACTAAAGAAGAAAAAGCAACAAAGATTCACACAAACGAAAATCACTTGAAGCAAGTAAAGAGCTTTAAGCACCTAGGAAGTATAATATCATCAAATGGCATATCAGAAGACGAGATCGAAAATAGATGCAATAAGACAAACCACCCCATTTGACAAATGGCACCAACACTAAAGAACACACATGTATCAATAACAACTAAGAAAGCACTTTACAACACAATCTTCCTACCAACTTTATGTTACCAATGCCAAATCTGGACAATGATAAAAAAAAGAGAAAAGAAAAATCACAGCAACAGAAATTAGATTCCTGAGACGAATACTCATTGTATCAAGGAGAGATAAGATCATAAATGAAGAAATCAGGACTAAAATGGGGGTTATAACTGCACTAGATTTTATTAGAAGGCAGCAAGTCAAATGATTTGGCCATGCAAGTAGGTTACCAACTAACAGTATACCACAACAAGCAGTGATGCACAGACCAGAGGGAAGCAGAGGAAGAGACTGACCACGTAAAAGGGAATAGCAGAGGGGAATATAACATGGGAATATCGATACATGAAGCCCATAAGCGGGCACTCTCCCGCTGTTTATACTTCACCTCGACACCGCAAGGTACAAGAGGAACATGATGAGATGAGATGAGTAGTGGGAAACGAGCAGGCCGACAGATTGGCTGCGTCTGCACCGCGTGGTGGGGGATTTATTGGTGCATGGAAAGGCAGTTGTGGTCTGGCACTTTGGAATGTAGGCTGAATGCAGAAGAACGGGAAGATAATCACGGCCTCGAGAGAATGGTGCTGCCTTCACTCAAAAACCAGGTGAAAGAGTAAAATAACATAATCAAATTGCTACTGGTATCATTAGTATTGGGGCTCATCGCTGGCTGTTACAAATGAGGACAGAGCACACGTGAGAATGTCCTGAGTGTTGTAATGTCCGGTCTTGACTCATCTTTGTGCCCGCGAAATTCTCTTTAAAACATTACATCTTCATTGCCCCAGTTTCTAAACCACTTCATGTTTCCCTGTCCATGATGAGTATCCATACAGAATGGTCTCCTTGTCCTTGATGTGTATCCATACAGTATGTCTCCTTGTCCATGTAATGTAACACTAGACCAAACAGGCAGATAAAGATATACAAACATGAATTGTATTATGGAAAACTACACTAGACAGGCAGATAAAGACACACACATATAAATTGTGTCGCGGAAAAATACACCAGACATGTGTATGAAGACCTACAAACATGAAATATGTTATGGTAAACTAGACCAGACTGGCAGATACAGACATATAAACATGAATTATGATGTGGAACATTTCACAAAACAGGTGTATAAAGACATACAAGCATGAATCATGGCATGGACAACCTGACACGACAGGCGTATAAAGACATACAAGCATGAATTATGGTCTGGTACACTTGACAAGATAAGTGTATAAAGACATTCAAGCATTAATTATGGTAAGGACAATATTCAAATTCAGGTGTACAAAGACATACAAGCATGAATTATTGTTTGGACAACTTAACAAGTCATGTGTATAGAGAAATACAAGCATGAATTATGGTGTGGACAACATGACAAGACATGTGTATAAAGACATACAAGCGTGAATGATGGTATGGAAATTTGACAAGACATGCATAAAGCCATAAAAACATGAATTATGGTATAAACAACTTGACAAGACATGTGTATCAAGCCATACAAACATGAATCATGGTATTCACAACTTGACAAGACATTTGCATATAGACATACAAGCAGGAATTATGGTATGGACAACTTGGCAAGACATGTGTATAAAGACATACAATCATGAATTATGGTATGGACAACTTGACAAGACAGGTGTATAAAGACATACAATCATGAATTATGGTATGGACAACTTGACAAGACATGTGTATAAAGACATACAATCATGAATTATGGTATGGACAACTTGACAAGACAGGTGTATAAAGACATACAAGCATGAATTATGGTATGGAGAACTTGACACAACATGTGTATAAAGACATACATGCATGACTTATGGTATGGAGAAGTTGACAAGACATGTGTATAAAGACATACAATCATGAATTATGGTGTGGACATCTTGACAAGACATGTGTATAAAGACATACTTGCATGAATTATGGTGTAGACAACATGACAAGACATATACTGACATACAAGAATTAATTATGGTGTGGACAACTTGCCAATACAGGTGTATAAAGACATACAAGAATGACTTATGGTATGGACAATTTAACAAGACATGTGTATAAAGACATCATCATCATCATCATCATCTTCCACTTCTGCCGTCAAGCGTCGTGGGGAGGAATAATTTGCGTTCCAGCGCCCGGTGGGTGGCACTAGATAGTGTCATTCAGTGTGGTTGTACAATGTCTTTGATGTCGTCAATCCATTTCCTTCTTGGACGTCCTCTTGGTCTCGTCGCAGATTATCTTTGATGTAAGGCCAGTGATGGTAGTTGCGGATGTTGCATTCTAACGACATGGCCAAACCACTTGATTTTCTGTCTTTCAATAAATGTAGCACAAGGTTTTGATCCCACAGTCTGTCTCATAATAGCATTTCTAACTCGGTCTCGGATTGTTAAGTTGGCAGCTCTCCTCAGTCATCTCATTTCGCAGGTGTTGATTTTGCGAAGGTGTAATTTGGATAAAGTCCAGGTTTGAGATTGGTAGCATAGGGTTGGTGTGAATATGCTGTTTATTATCTGTCGTTTTGCGGACATATGTATATTTGGATGTTTCAGTAAGGGTGATAGTTGATACGTAAGTGCACTAGCTTTTTGTCGTCTGATTTCGATTTCTTTGTCCAATCTGCCATCTTCTGTGATCATACTTCCAAGATATTTGAATTCATTTACTTGTTTCAGAGTCGTGCTATTTATCTGTATGCTTAGTGGGCCCGGCGATCTGCTAACTCTCATTACTTCCGTTTTGGCTGTGTTTATACTCATATTGTAACTCCTGCATGTTGAACTCAGATTATTAATATGATTTTGCAGTCTGCCCTCGTCGCTAAAAAACAGGCACAGATCGTCTGCAAATAGAAGTTCATTTATTTCCCGTGGGTCAGTTTTTTCATCTGGAGTAAAGAGTTCTAGATTTTCTGAATCTATTCTGTTGAGACTTGCTTCTTTGGAAATTCTGTCCATGTAGATATTAAATAGCAGAGGAGAGAGAGAGAGCATACATCCCTGCCTCACTCCTGTATTGACTGTGAATATATCTGATATACCTTCTTGTGTTCTTACTGCACTTCGGCTTGAGTGGTACATGGCTATGCTGTTTTCTAACAGTTGCCCTTGTATCCCATAGTCTTCAAGGATGGTCCATAATTTGTATCTGTCTACTCTATCGAAAGCCTTTTCCTGATCTACAAACACAATATTCTGCTGGTCACTATATTCGATAGTCTTTTCACATATTTGTCTAAGTGTAAATAATGCATCAGTGCAACTTTTACCTTTCCGAAAACCGAATTGTACTTTGCTTAACTGTTGTTCAACTATTGGTCTAGCTCTTTGTTCCAATAGTTATGCATACATTTTCCCTATAGGGCTCAGAAGTGATACACCGCTGTATGTTTCGCATTCTCTCATATTGCCTTTCTTTTTCCATATTGGTACTATTATTGCCTATTGCCAATCATCTGGGACTTTTCTTTCTTCCCATGCTATATTAAAATGTCTTGTTAGCCATTTAACTCCTGTTTCCCCACAGGCCTGAATAGCTTCCGTAAAAAGACATACAAGCATGAATTATAGTATGGACAACTTGACAAGACATACAAGAATGTATACAGATATACAAGCATGAATTATGGTATGGACAACTTGACGAGACATGTGTATAAAGACATACAAGCATGAATTATGGTATGGAAAGCTAGACAAGACATGTGTATAAAGACATACAAGCATGAATTATGGTATGGAGAACTTAATAAGACATTGAATACAGACATACAAGCATGAATTATGGTATGGACAACTTGACAAGACATGTGTATAAAGACATACAATCATGAATTATGGTATGGAGAACTTAACTAGACATTGAATACAGACATACAAGCATGAATTATGATATGGACAACTTGACAAGACAGGTGTATAAAGACATACAATCATGAATTATGGTATGGACAACTTGACAAGACATGTGTATAAAGACATACAAGTATGAATTATGGTATGGACAACTTGACAAGACAGGTGTATAAAGACATACAAGCATGAATTATGGTATGGACAGCTCGACAAGACAGGTGTATCTTCTTCTACTTTGCGTTCATCCGGAGTGTTTTTTCAGATGCGATTGCGGTGTGTCTCGTTAGGCACCCTTGGGTCGGAACCCTTAGACCAACATATCCGACTTTTAGCGTGCATTTTTGACCAGGTTAGCATTCCAGGGAGACTGTCACTTTTGTGGTGCCGTCCACATCCCAGATAGTCAAGTTGGAACAGTCGAAGACTTCGCGGTCGTCCCTGAAAGGAAGGCAGGGACAGTCCATGGCATTTTCCGCCATCCTGGGTGGCTTCTATAATTGCAGAGCCGACACATACCGCCCTCGTGCTGGGCTCACGGAGAGAATCGTCACGTCTTGCTTTAATTCCTTACTTCAATATATTGGGCATTTCGTTCGCCCCGGGCCGTTCCCGCACAAACCGGACAAGTTTGCAGACGGTATCCACTCAGCGAGTTTTTGATTCGGACATGTGCTTGTCGTTGTGCCCGTCAGAGATGTTCCAGGCACGACGGACATTCGGAAAACTACCTAGTCAGAGTTGTTCCGAACAAGAGCAGCATTCGGAAACTAGGTAGTCAGAGCTGTTCCTAGCACGAGAGACATTCGGACGAGACATTTCACTCAGACGTAAATGCGTAATGCCAATTTTTATTTTGCCACCCGTAGGACGGCACTCCCGACTTCGGCGGGCATTTTTAATGAGGTTAGCCTTCCTTGGGTTTCGAGGCACGTTAGACTTATTTTTGTGATGTCGCCAACATCTCAGCTGGTCAAGATAGAACGGTCAGAGACAACACGGTCACCCCTCGAGGGAAGGCAGGGGCAGACCATGGGCATTCCCTTGCTATCCAAGGAGGCTTCCATAATTGCAGAACCGGCACATATTGCTCTGAGGCTGGGCTCACCCGAGGAGTTGCCACGTCCTACTCATGGCTGCTTTAGTTCCTCACTTCAATGTGTTGGGCTTTTCGCTTGCCACTGGTCGCTCAAGCACAAACCAGGAGCGGACAGTCTGCGGACGACATCCACTAGGTAAGCTTTTGATTCGGACTTCGGACCACGCAATGGATTCGCTAGCCAAGCGTTCCATTGCAAGTTATTGAGACATTTTTCCACGTTTGACTACACTCTACTAGAGCATACAGACATTTTTCGTAACCATTTCGTGCAACTGGGGCGCTTTTCTTCCTTTAATGCTCACGAGGTAGGCTAGATGTATTTCCGGCTCAGCACCTTACCTCCGTGCATTAGTGAGCTAAGAACGGCCAGGCCCTCTCATCCGAGGATCCCTTATATCCCCCAGCTGAGAAGCTTCGAAATAAGTATCTGAACTAAGCATGTAGCGTGCTCAACCTCTCACCTCCATTTTTCGGTAGGTGTTATCGGTCCGGCTCTCAGGTCCAAGGATTAATGGCTTAGAGGCGTTCAACCTTATCCCTCATAGAAAGCCTTAGTGCTTGTGTCCGGACCAAACTCTTCTGCCTTCGTGCGCCTGATTTACACTTTTGATTGCTATCCTCAGTCTACCTGCAGAGCAGCAGGTTGTGTCTCTCTTAGTCTGGTCCCTATCCCAAGCGCTGTCCAGTAAGTAGTTAATATCCATCGGCATAGCGCTTGTGGTCAGTGAGATACTCAAGCTCCCACACCACGGCAAGGTGTAGACACATCGGGGGAGAGACAGGTGTATAAAGACATAATAATAAATGTTTGCATATCCTTTACAGGACATCGCTGTCAACATCAGCATCTTTCAGCTGATTGTTGATTTCTTGGCACGATTACGCTCAGTAGTTTGCCATTGCTTTCTTAGCGGGCGGCTCACATACCCCGTAAGTTACCGACGTGATTCAAAACACTGCTGATTCTCACCGTCGTCACGTTACTTACGAGAGTATACGAGATTACGGAGAAAAAAGTCGCTAACCTCTAGGCCAGGAAGCCGGCGTATAAAGACATATAATCATGAATTATGGTATGGACAACTTTACAAGACATGTTTATAAAGCAATGGAAATAGGCATTTTGGACTTTAAAACGGCTGTACTGAAATCAGGGTGATCCAATGGATAAGAGCGCTCGTTCTTAAACATCCGTTGTGTTGATGTCGAAGTAGTGCATTCAACCCCTACTCCGGTCAGTTGGACTAAAATGTTGACTTCTCGTCCTTGACTTGAGGACGTAAATTACAAGTACCTCAGAAGTCGGGTTGGGTTAGCCTGATGGCGAGGGACACTAGTAATGGGTAGAATAAAATCAGTCCAGTGCGGTGACCGCTACTAGTATACAATAATGCATATTGCGCTCACTTGCTTTCAACTCGAGCTTAGTCGATACCCGGGTTACTACTACTTGTAGCCGCCACTACCAGTGATTTCACTGGACTGCTCTTATTTTTTCTATTACCAGTGTCCCTTGCCATCAGGCTAACCCTCTCCGACTTCTGAGGTATTTGTAATTTACGTTCCCAAATCAAGGGCGAGAAATCAACATTTTAGTCCAACTAACCGGCGTATGAAAGTAATGCACAACGTCAGAAGAGACTCAGTACACAAATTAAAATTCAACGTCGTTCAATCTGTTTCTTCGGCGCTGTTTATAACTGAGATCCGTATTTTTGGGATGTTTGTAATCTTTCTCGTTTGCTCTCTTTCGAGTCAGCCCGAAAAAGGACTGATTATATTTTTCCCGCTAAGTTGAAGAGATAAGCCAATCACGTTAAACCTCTTAACCACACCGATCCCCAGGAAGATAATAATCATACTCATGGCAATAACAATGACCATGATAATTAAACTATTGTGTAGCTTTCGCAGTCTTGGACTTTCACAGTTTCTGAGATGAAGACAATATATACAATCGGCGAAAGGAAATTATCCAGTAGTGATAATGACACACAAGAACAGAAATGAAATATCCCGGGGAATCTTATAAAGGTACTTCATGTAGTAATAGTGGTTGATTGGCACATTATTCCGACGTCTTGAAAGGTGTAGTGAAAAGTATTAAAGTCGACAGAGACGACTTCATTATACCAGGTCATACCAAATCTGGCTAGCTTCGGTCACTTTCTGTATAAAAGCTAGCAGCCTGCCGAGAGCAACGCACAAAGAGCGAACTCTGTAGCTCAAGCGATAACTCCCCTCCCCCCAACAATGTCCCCACTGCGACTACCCCCCCCCCTCCCCCTCCCCCCCCCCCCCCCAGCTATGACCCCTAGCAATGACAACCCTAGGAGTCTCCGGGGGAACAAAAAGTATACTCGTGTAGACTCTACTACGGAGACCGGTGAATGAACCTGCAACTTTCAGATCGCGAGGCGACGACTTAATCTGTTAACCACGGCCTCCGCCACGAAAAAAACGCCGTTAAGAGACAAGAAAATAGACATTATTGCATCGGGTTAGAACCCATATATCTCGGTCTCTTACCACAGACCGGCTGCCACCTCCCGAAAGCGTGGCATTGAAACTTTCCAAAACTTGGCAATCTTGAACACAACTGACAACAAACGCCAAACGCCCGTCACGGAAACACTATCCAGATATCACACCTCGCAAATCCTATTTAACGGAAACATGTTTTCTTGCCCACGCTTGGCTTGTCGGACAAATCCCTGTAGGCACGCACATGATTCTCTTCAAGGGTTATGTTTGAACCTTCCACCGCCGAAGGTCTAGTCGCGTGAGTGCAAGGGAAGTTAGTGTGCGCGAGTAAGTTTGTGGCCTGGCTGTTGAACAACTCGCGTGCGTGTCCGGTAATTTATTTACATCCTGGGTGTTGCGCCAGTCTTGTACTCACGTCGCCTTGTGTGAAAAAACGTAACGCTTAAATGAAACCTGTGGCATTTGCTGTAGTTGAAACATTGCGTGTTTGTCCAGTATTTTATTTGTCAACTGGAAGTTGCGCCCGTCTTTGTGCTCTTAAATGAAGCCTGTCCCATTTGCAGTAGCAAAGAAATCATTTTAAAATTTATATACAGACTGGAAGGAGCTGGCATGTGGCGAAGGATTTACGGACGCAATCCTGTACACCGTCTTCGAAACACAGCTGCGGACGATTTGGAAGCAGCCCGCCTTACTACGGTTTCCATACAATGGTATTAGTGCCGGTCGTTCAGAAAGCAATGGCAATCTCATCTCATCTCATCTCATCTCATCTCATCTCATCTTGTTCCTCTTGTACATTGCGGTGTCGAGGTGAAGTATAAACAGCGAGAGAGTGCCCGTCCATCATCTCATCTCATCTCATCATGTTCCTCTTGTACCTTGCGGTGTCGAGGTGAAGTATAAACAGCGAGAGAGTGCCCGTCCATCATCTCATCTCATCGTGTTCCTCTTGTACCTTGCGGTGTCGAGGTGAAGTATAAACAGCGGGAGAGTGCCCGTCCATCATCTCATCTCATCTCATCATGTTCCTCTTGTACCTTGCGGTGTCGAGGTGAAGTATAAACAGCGGGAGAGTGCCCGTCCATCATCTCATCTCATCTCATCATGTTCCTCTTGTACCTTGCGGTGTCGAGGTGAAGTATAAACAGCGGGAGAGTGCCCGTCCATCATCTCATCTCATCTCATCATGTTCCTCTTGTACCTTGCGGTGTCGAGGTGAAGTATAAACAGCGGGAGAGTGCCCGTCCATCATCTCATCTCATCTCATCATGTTTCTCTTGTATCTTGCGGTGTCGAGGTGAAGTATAAACAGCGGGAGAGTGCCCGTCCATCATCTCATCTCATCTCATCATGTTCCTCTTGTACCTTGCGGTGTCGAGGTGAAGTATAAACAGCGGGAGAGTGCCCGTCCATCATCTCATCTCATCTCATCATGTTCCTCTTGTACCTTGCGGTGTCGAGGTGAAGTATAAACAGCGGGAGAGTGCCCGTCCATCATCTCATCTCATCTCATCATGTTCCTCTTGTACCTTGCGGTGTCGAGGTGAAGTATAAACAGCGAGAGAGTGCCCGTCCATCATCTCATCTCATCATGTTCCTCTTGTACCTTGCGGTGTCGAGGTGAAGTATAAACAGCGGGAGAGTGCCCGTCCATCATCTCATCTCATCTCATCATGTTCCTCTTGTACCTTGCGGTGTCGAGGTGAAGTATAAACAGAGGGAGAGTGCCCGTCCATCATCTCATCTCATCATGTTCCTCTTGTACCTTGCGGTGTCGAGGTGAAGTATAAACAGCGGGAGAGTGCACGTCCATCATCTCATCTCATCATGTTCCTCTTGTACCTTGCGGTGTCGAGGTGAAGTATAAACAGCGGGAGAGTGCCCGTCCATCATCTCATCTCATCTCATCATGTTCCTCTTGTACCTTGCGGTGTCGAGGTGAAGTATAAACAGAGGGAGAGTGCCCGTCCATCATCTCATCTCATCATGTTCCTCTTGTACCTTGCGGTGTCGAGGTGAAGTATAAACAGCGGGAGAGTGCACGTCCATCATCTCATCTCATCATGTTCCTCTTGTACCTTGCGGTGTCGAGGTGAAGTATAAACAGCGGGAGAGTGCCCGTCCATCATCTCATCTCATCTCATCATGTTCCTCTTGTACCTTGCGGTGTCGAGGTGAAGTATAAACAGCGGGAGAGTGCCCGCTGAACCGAACTTAAACCTGCCCAGGAGTCATAAACAGCCGGCGAATGCTGGAGTTTACTGTTACGTCTTGTAAAGGATATGCAAATAATTTTGTTTAAAAAATAGGTTAATTATGTGTGTGATTTTGAAACTGACCAGACTTCAAGAACTTTACTTCAATCTGGGTCAAGCTAGACTAGAGAGTCATGCGGCAAGCCAAAGAAGGTTGGTCGACCAATACAGAACTGGTGACGTCAGTCGGTACACGCTGGGAAAGGGATTGAAGGGGTGGGGTCTGAACACTCATGGAATAATGAGTATATCAGAGGAAGTCGTCATGGCTGAGGGGGAGAATGAGGGGGAGGGTCTGAACACTCTTGGGATAACGAATGTAACATATTTCGGAGGAGCTCGCTGTTGCAGAGGAGGAGAATGAGGGGAGATCTGAGCACACATGAATAACGTATATATATATATATATATATATATATATATATATATATATATATATATATATATATATATATATATATATATATATATATGAGACAGTAGGGAAGGTGGTTTTCACATACTGCCTCAGTTTACTAGAGGGCAATGACTGGAATGATTTTGAGACAGAAAGTTCACCAACCAGTATAAGTTCAAAATTAGTGAGTGACCGGGCGCTGACTTGATCACGGCCTACTAACCGAGAGTTTACCTTTCGTTGTTAGTGAAATGAGAAATTCAGGAAACATGAAGCCAAACGTAGCATAGGCTTTGTGGGGAACTGTCAGTTTGGGCAAGGAATACAACGGAGGGGCAGATTTATAGCAGTGGGAATGTGCTTGAGCTGGGAAATCTAATTTAAAGAGCATGAACTCAAACAAGGACGATAAACTCAGGACCATGAACTTCAGAGACAATGTAGATTTGGGTTAATGATATGATGGTAGTATGCAAATTAAGCAGGGTACGCGAGGTACTGATTGGAGGACAAGGGACAGCGACGTCACGTGATTCAAGAAAGAAGCGCCAAGTATATCGTTATATATACTTTGGGATCCAGTCAGTTTGGAGGGTCGAGCAGGAGAGAGGACAGTTAATAGTGGACTCCGGGAGCGGCAAGGGGCTGAGCCCTCTTGGGGCAGCCCAAGGAATATAGTAACAGGACTTCAGAAATTGTGGCTAATCCGTGCCCAAGTCTGTATAGTATCTGTAGGAGGAGGAAGTGAAGGAAGACGGACAAGCGCCCATGCTAGAATTCGTCTGAATCACTGATAGGAGTGAGAGCGACTAAGGATCTGTGAACGGAACCTACCCAAGGCAGATAAGCCAAAGAAGGGAAAGACACGCAGAGTCCGAGGGTCGTTAAAGTGCAAGAAAGCCACTTGAGTTAAGAGGACCGCCAGCTAAGGAGACCGCTCGTTAGTTGCAGTAGATGGCTAAACGTCAAACAAGACGACCATAGCCAGGAACACTGCGGTTGGAACCACGCAGGAGACTAAAGGTCAGATATGACAATAAGGTCAAGTGGGATCCACGACAAGCGATTTATTGGGCAGAGACAAATGAAACCCAGAAGGACGACCATAAAACCCACTGGATGGCAGAAGAAGAATGTAAGTTGACATAAGACTTAGACCTAATTAGTTTAGTTGTATATTATAAATCAGGTACTTTAGTTTAGAGAGCTATGGCAAACTACTGTAGGTAAGTTTACCGAATAATTATGAGCAGTCGACAATGGATTAGGATTGGATGCGACGTCCTGCAAATTACGTATATATAAATGGCCGAAATAGAGTGTTGGGAGTCATATTAATCGGAGAGATAAGCAGAGTGTGGATAAACCATGTATGTTCATGTAACCAAGCAATTAGACGTACACAATTAATGAGAACTAGGCGAGTGCAACATGTAAATATGGAACGAAAGGCAAGATATAAACAAACACAGCAGACAGCAGAAGAAGACGGCAAGGCACTCGCGATCACTAGGTCAACCAGACAATAGGTGAGATCGTCGGCCGGAGACGGGACGGACACAGGAAGGAATGTTGTCTTTTGTTCGCTGGACATAGGTGAAAGGAGGTCGCGCTTCTGCGGTTGTGTAGCTAAGGTGTAGTTAGGCTGGCCCGGCATGGTACAGGCAGCGAGTTCAGATCTTCGGGTGAATGGTTAAATACTTAATGTTGGCTGTAGGCGGCGCGTCGGGAAATAGGCGATAATAATATTAGTTAAACATATGTGTTCACAATAAGGTTCTTAATTTATGTTATGGCTAAGATATACTAATACTAGTATAGATAAAGAAGCGATAGGTGTTAAGGAATTTGTAGGTAGTGAAAGACTAATGTTTATTCTCACATAAAACTCACGGGTATTGTTTTATAATGTTTCAGACATTGTCTGGGTAAACAGTTACCCGCTGAACAAGTTGGATGGGAGTGAATTAGATCCCTGGGTATATGGATTGATGGATCAATCTGTGGATCAATGGGTGTTTGGGCTGAATACATGTACCACTGATAAGCCTACGGAGAGATAGTTATGAAACAAAGGCCGGTGTAATTCCTAGATTTAGTCCTTTTCTTCATGCGGTTAGGAGGTGATAGTAGGTAATAATTCCCTAACATCTGGTTGTATAGTTTATTACATTATCTACCTCCCCTGGTGACGTCATGCAGTATTGTGTTGTTTTTTGGAGTCGATTATACATAGATGTGTCCGCAATGCATGTACTGATTACTCTATGCGATTATGTTGTAGATTGTCACTCTGTTATTGTTCAAGAAGGAAATAAATATATTATTGAGTTGTCTTTTATTTCGACTTGTCAGTCTGAAGTAATATAATTTAGAGTAGCTTAGAGACCTTGTGAGGCTGTACATCTCTTCTATAACCTGATAACATACACCACGAGACATTGATGGTGCAATAGTAATTAACTATTGTTCTCACGCGGAGACACGAACCTACATCTGTCGTATCCCTCACTCTCATCCTCTTTTTCTCCTTCTCTCTCTTCGTCTTTCTTTACTATCAAAGGTAGTGTGTAGTAGGCAGAGTTCGACTGAGGAACGAACTTTTAGGCTTCACACTTATCTTATATCATTCCCTCATCATTCCCTCTTCTTTCTCTCCTCTCTCTCCTCCCTCCCTCTCTCCTTCTTCCTCTTCTTTTCTAGCTGTCACAAAAATGGCGTCGTCTGGCAAGGATTGTTTCCAGAATAATCTGGGGTTCCTATTGTAGTCCAGGAGTTCCCAGAATATTCCATGTGAACTTTGTCTCGGTGGTGTCAGGTTCTACTACATAGTGAGATCGTATACATAGATTTGTCGCTTACAGTCAGTAGTTCGTTATTGCCTGCTCGATAGTTGTCTCAGTAAGTGCTCCTTTACTAGGCTACTTATCTCATAGCTGGTTGGTAAATTGTCTGAACTATCTGTCGGCGAGGTTTCTACTAAGTCTGGTCAGTTAGAAACTCTTGTGTAAAGTACACCGGCCATAACCACCTTGCTACAAGAATACAGGAAAACCCACTACAACAAAATACCCAGGGATAGCCAACTCAGAAGGAGTGTCAGCGCAGCGGAATCTGTCCGAAATGAGCTCAGACAACAGCTGAGCAGAGCAAGTCAACGTAAGGGTGGTCTTATCTTGTTATCGTTAAAGGACAAGTTCCTCTTTTCAGTGCACGTTAAAGACTAACTCACTGATTGAAGGGTATCACAATAAAATACCCCACCGTTATACCAAGGCCACCCACTCTTCGTCCAGGAAGTAGAGTCATGATTAACGACAGGGTATGGCAAGCGAAACCCAGAGCCATGCAAAGTATAAGAACAATTCCCACACCTGATATGCAGAGCATGCCAAACCTGTGGCTGTACGGGGACGAGTGTGACTTAGTTTGTCAGGAAGGCAGCTGTTTGCCTGGCTGAACTCAATACGCCAGGGGGCAGTAGCAACATCTGAAGCCATCAGGACAATATGTTTCCCCCCCCCTTTTGTTTTCCTTCTGCAGAATAGAACAGAGCGAGACGGGCTGTGCCAAACGTTACCAATGGCACATGGCAGAAATTCACGCATGAACAATTAGATCATCAAGAGGGGATATTCCCCTGTGTATTATTTAGTGAGTTTATTATGGCTGTTGTGAAGAGACAAATGACAGTGTAATTCGTGGTAGTTAGAAAATCCCTTTATTTTAGAAGCGGGAACAGAGGTGGAATTCATCCTACCAGCGTGTTCAGGATACCAGAATTAGACGTGTTAACAGTGTTGGGCAGTGAATGACCAGTGACGCCCTATATTTCTGCCCGTGCATATAGAATAGACACTTTAAAGAAAACAATCGTAGAAATTCAGTGAAGAAGAAAACGGAATCCAGAGAGCACCCGCAAGCAGAAACATATTCTTTATATATTTATTCCAGCGTGACTATGAACAGTAGTTAAATAATTAGTTAAACGTTCGTGGTGTAGTGTTGGTTCATAATTGAATGACAATTTTGGTGTAGTCACGTTTAGCCATCCTTTGTTTGTTTTACAGGTTGAACTTAGTTAGAAACATGTTATTTTGTTGTTTAAATGAATATGACTACTTGATAGGATCAACTGTTGTGGCGCAGTTAGCTCCCTTGTTAGTTCCATAGCGGAAGTTGTCAAGTCGGGTACGCGAATGCTTTTATTTTTGTGTGGGCCTCACTATCGTGTTGGGCAGACACAACTGTAGTATTGGGTGTCATAGTGACATCACACAGTTCAACTGTCGTGCCAGGAGGCCAAGGAAGACCATTTATAATCTGAGATTACCCGAGTAGACTGTTAATGCGGGTACATGTTTGTTTTAATGTGAAGCAGGCATGGCGAAGAATACATGTTAGCGCCAGGTGTCCAGGAACTGGGCAACCAATGTTTTTTTCCAGAGTTATTTCAGCGCCAGGGTGTCCAAGAACTAGGGCATACCATTTTTTTCAGAGTTATTTCAGCGCCAAGACAATTGGGCATGATGTCCAACGACTGGGCGCACATTTGTTTTTATGTCAAAAGCTGTTTCATGATATATGTTTGGTTTGTTTCTATGACCACTAAATATTGCGTACTTACAGTAGGGGCTGATGTGTTTTTGTGTACATCGGCGGTGATTGTGAAGATTGTAGCTTCAGGCTGATGGTCCTTGCGAATAGGGGAGAATTGGTTGTTTTATTATGTGTGGTGACCAGGCATTTGCCTGTCGTGTCACAGGAATTGTTACAATGTTTTTTTTTCAAATTCAAGGATGACTACATATGTCCTAGTGGGTAGCACCGATGTGAATTTGATTGTTGGTTTTGTTGTTGTTACAGGGGAGTGGCATATTAAGTGAATGCCTATATTGACGTTGTTTTATTAATTGTGGTGCCCCTAAGTATTGCACCCATTGATTGATGATTTTGTTTTCTGGGGAATCCCCGGCATGCCAGGTATTGAACTGTTTTTATTGATAATATTAGTTGGTCACTATTTTGTTATGATGCACGTCAGAAGACGAACAAGATTTAACTGCCTTATGCACTGGGAGAGCAGGGGATGCAACCAGTATTTATTATATTATTATTAATATTTGGGGTGGAAGTTCCAAAAAGAGTTTTTCACCTTAGGCGTCCAATATTGTTTATGAGGGATGTCAGATGCGGAGCCAGGGCTTCGATCTCAAGGAGGAATGACGGTATATTGATGGTGGGACCCATCAACTTTTGGTAGGTGGGTATGAGACAGTAGGGAAAGTGGTTTTCACATACTGCCTCAGTTTACTAGAGGGCAATGACTGGAATGATTTTGAGACAGAAAGTTCACCAACCAGTATAAGTTCAAAATTAGTGAGTGACCGGGCGCTGACTTGATCACGGCCTACTGACCGAGAGTTTACCTTTCGTTGTTAGTGAAATGAGAAATTCAGGAAACATGAAGCCAAACGTAGCATAGGCTTTGTGGGGAACTGTCAGTTTGGGCAAGGAATACAACGGAGGGGCAGATTTATAGCAGTGGGAATGTGCTTGAGCTGGGAAATCTAATTTAAAGAGCATGAACTCAAACAAGGACGATAAACTCAGGACCATGAACTTCAGAGACAATGTAGATTTGGGTTAATGATATGATGGTAGTATGCAAATTGAAGCAGGGTACGCGAAGTACTGATTGGATGACAAGGGACAGCGACGTCACGTGATTCAAGAAAGAGCGCCAACGTAGATAGTTAATATATACTTGAGGATCCAGTCAGTTAGGAGAGTCGAGCAGGAGAGAGGACAGTTAATAGTGGACTCCGGGAGCGGCAAGGGGCTGAGCCCTCTTGGGGCAGCCCAAGGAACATAGTAACAGGACTTCAGAAATTGTGGCTAATCCGTGCCCAAGTCTGTATAGTATCTGTAGGAGGAGGAAGTGAAGGAAGACGGACAAGCGCCCATGCTAGAATTCGTCTGAATCACTGATAGGAGTGAGAGCGACTAAGGATCTGTGAACGGAACCTACCCAAGGCAGATAAGCCAAAGAAGGGAAAGACACGCAGAGTCCGAGGGTCGTTAAAGTGCAAGAAAGCCACTTGAGTTAAGAGGACCGCCAGCTAAGGAGACCGCTCGTTAGTTGCAGTAGATGGCTAAACGTCAAACAGGACGACCATAGCCAGGAACACTTGCGGTTGGAACCACGCAGGAGACTAAAGGTCAGATATGACAATAAGGTCAAGTGGGATCCACGACAAGCGATTGATTGGGCAGAGACAAATGAAACCCAGAAGGACGACCATAAAACCCACTGGATGGCAGAAGAAGAATGTAAGTTGACATAAGACTTAGACCTAATTAGTTTAGTTGTATATTATAAATCAGGTACTTTAGTTTAGAGAGCTATGGCAAACTACTGTAGGTAAGTTTACCGAATAATTATGAGCAGTCGACAATGGATTAGGATTGGATGCGACGTCCTGCAAATTACGTATATATAAATGGCCGAAATAGAGTGTTGGGAGTCATATTAATCGGAGAGATAAGCAGAGTGTGGATAAACCATGTATGTTCATGTAACCAAGCAATTAGACGTACACAATTAATGAGAACTAGGCGAGTGCAACATGTAAATATGGAACGAAAGGCGAGATATAAACAAACACAGCAGACAGCAGAAGAAGACGGCAAGGCACTCGCGATCACTAGGTCAACCAGACAATAGGTGAGATCGTCGGCCGGAGACGGGACGGACACAGGAAGGAATGTTGTCTTTTGTTCGCTGGACATAGGTGAAAGGAGGTCGCGCTTCTGCGGTTGTGTAGCTAAGGTGTAGTTAGGCTGGCCCGGCGTGGATACAGGCAGCGAGTTCAGATCTTCGGGTGAATGGTTAAATACTTAATGTTGGCTGTAGGCGGCGCGTCGGGAAATAGGCAATAATAATATTAGTTAAACATATGTGTTCACAATAAGGTTCTTAATTTATGTTATGGCTAAGATATACTAATACTAGTATAGATAAAGAAGCGATAGGTGTTAAGGAATTTGTAGGTAGTGAAAGACTAATGTTTATTCTCACATAAAACTCACGGGTATTGTTTTATAATGTTTCAGACATTGTCTGGGTAAACAGTTACCCGCTGAACAAGTTGGATGGGAGTGAATTAGATCCCTGGGTATATGGATTGATGGATCAATCTGTGGATCAATGGGTGTTTGGGCTGAATACATGTACCACTGATAAGCCTACGGAGAGATAGTTATGAAACAAAGGCCGGTGTAATTCCTAGATTTAGTCCTTTTCTTCATGCGGTTAGGAGGTGATAGTAGGTAATAATTCCCTAAGCATCTGGTTGTATAGTTTATTACATTATCTACCTCCCCCCCTTGTGGACGTCATGCAGTATTGTGTTGTTTTTTGGAGTCGATTATACAGTAGGATGTGTCCTCAATGCATGTACTGGTTACTTCTATGTGATTATGCTTGTAGATTGTCACTCTGTTATTGTTCAAGAAGGAAATAAATATATTATTGAGTTGTCTTTTATTTCGACTTGTCAGTCTGAAGTAATATAATTTAGAGTAGCTTAGAGACCTTGTGAGGCTGTACATCTCTTCTATAACCTGATAACATACACCACGAGACATTGATGGTGCAATAGTAATTAACTATTGTTCTCACGCGGAGACACGAACCTACATCTGTCGTATCCCTCACTCTCATCCTCTTTTTCTCCTTCTCTCTCTTCGTCTTTCTTTACTATCAAAGGTAGTGTGTAGTAGGCAGAGTTCGACTGAGGAACGAACTTTTAGGCTTCACACTTATCTTATATCATTCCCTCATCATTCCCTCTTCTTTCTCTCCTCTCTCTCCTCCCTCCCTCTCTCCTTCTTCCTCTTCTTTTCTAGCTGTCACATATATATATATATATATATATATATATATATATATATATATATATATATATATATATATATATATATATATATATATATAAACGGCAATCTCCGTCTGTCTGTCTGTCTGTCTGTCTGTCTGTCTGTATGTATGTATGTATGTATGTCCTTTATGCGTTCGCGAACGGCCCATCCGATTGAGATGAAATTTTCTACACGCCTTCCTTTCATTCCAGCGCTGCCAACTGTCGTATTTTTTTTCCCTTCTTCCTCCTCCTCCCTCCTCCCATTCCCAAAATACGTACGTAAATATATGATGATGATGATGAAAGAATCCCCGAACCAAAACGCTAGGAAAAGGGAAGAAAATGACGTGACTACACAGAATCGTCACACGGCAATCATCATCATCATCAAGTGCCGTGCCGGCTGGCGTAGGCGTTCAACTCTGCTGCTGATATATATGCCTCCATGCCACGGCAATATCAATAACAATTCATCTTTTTATGTGTAAGCAAGTTATCTACAGTCGTGTAGAAGGGAAGAACAATCAATGGAAGGACCGAAATCACAGAACCTAGACGAGTATGAATTCGGAATGGCGAACTCCCTCCTCCTCTCTTCTCCTCCTGCCTCTACCTCCTCCCCTCCTCCTCCCTCTACCTCCTCCCTCCACCCTCCTCCTCTTCCTCCTCCCTCTACCTCCTCCCCCTCCTCCCTCTCCCTCCTCCCTCCTCCTTCTCCCTCTTCCTTCTCCCTCTTCCTCTCCCCTCCTCCTCCATCCTCCTCCCTCCTACTCTCTCCGCCTCCTCCCTCCTCCTCCCTATACCTCCTCTCTCCTCCTCCCTCTACCTCCACCCTCCTCCTCTTCCTCCTCCCTCTACCTCCTCCCCTCCTCCCTCTCGCTCCTCCTTCTCCCCCTCCCTTCTCCCTCCTCCTCCCTCTCCTCCTCCCTTCTCCTCATCCCTCCTCCCTCCTCCTCCTCCCCCTCCCTCCTCCCCCTCCTCCCTCTTCCTCCTCCTTCTCCTCCTCCTCCTTCACCTTCCTCCCTCCTCCTCCTCCTCCTTCACCTTCCTCATCCCTCTTCCTCCTCCGCCTCCCTCCTCCTCCCTCCTCCTTCTCCCCTTTCCCCCTCCTTCTCTTAATCCCTCCTCCTCCCTCCTCCTCCCTCCTATTCCTCCCTCCTCCTCCTCTCTCCGCCTATCTCTTCCTCCCTCCTCCTCCACTCTCTTCCTCCTCCCTCCTCCTCCCTCTTCCTCCTCCTCCTCCCTCCTCCTACCTCCTCGCCCTCCTCTTCCTTCCTCCTTCGCCCTCCTCCTCCCTTTTCCTCCCTTCTCCTCCTCCCCCTCCTACCCCTCCCTCTTCCCCCTCATCCCTCCTCCTCCCTCCTCCTTCTTCCTCCCTCCTCCTCCCCCTCCTCCTTCCTCCTCCTCCCTCTCCTCCTCATCCCTCCTCCTCCATTCTCCTCCTCCCTCCTCCTCCCTCTACCTCCTCCCTCCTCCTCCCTTCACATTCCTCCTCCTCCCTCTTCCTCCTCCTCCCTCCTCCTCATCCCTCCTCCTCCTCTCTCCTCCTCCTCTCTCCTCCTCCCTCCTCCTCCTCCTCCCTCTACCTCCTCCCTCCTCCTCCCTTCACATTCCTCCTCCTCCCTCTTCCTCCTCCTCCCCCTCATCCTCTTCCCTCCTTCTCCTCCCTCCTCCTTCTCCCTCTTCCTCCTCCCTCTTCCTCCCTCTTCCTTATCCCTCCGCCTCCTTCCTCCTCCCACTCTCTCCTCCTCCTCCCTCCTCCTCCCTTTCCCTCCTCCTCCCTCTCCTCTTCCTCCTCCCTCCTCCTCCTGCGTTCTCCTCCTCCCTCCTCCTCCCTCTTCCTCCTCCCTCCTCCTTCTCCCTCCTCCTTCTCCCTCTTCCTCCTCCCTCTTCCTCCCTCTTCCTGCTCCCTCCGCCTCCTCCCTCCTCGTACTCTCTCCTCCTCCCTCTCCCTGCTCCTCCCTCTCCCTCCTCCTCCCTATCCTCCTCCCTCCTCCTCCTGCGTTCTCCTCCTCCCTCCTTCTCCCTCTTCCTCCTCCCTCCTCCTCCACCCTACTCCTCCCTCCTCTTCCTAATCTTTCCTCCTCCCTCCTATTCCTCCCTATTCCTCCTGTCTCCTGTCTCCTCCTCCCTCCTCCTCTCTCCTCCTCCTCTCTCCTCCTCCCCCCTCCTCCTCCTCCCTCTACCTCCTCCCTCCTCCTCCCTTCACATTCCTCCTCCTCCCTCTCCCTCCTCCTCCCCCTCATCCTCTTCCCTCCTTCTCCTCCCTCCTCCTTCTCCCTCTTCCTCCTACATCTTCCTCCCTCTTCCTTCTCCCTCCTCCTCCTTCCTCCTCCCACTCTCTCCTCCTCCTCCCTCCTCCTCCCTTTCCCTCCTCCTCCCTCTCCTCCTCCTCCTCCCTCCTCCTCCTGCGTTCTCCTCCTCCCTCCTTCTCCCTCCTCCTCCCTCTTCCTCCTCCCTCCTCCTTTTGCTCCCTCCTCCTTCTCCCTCCTCCTCCCTTTCCCTCCTCCTCCCTCTCCTCCTCCTCCTCCCTCCTCCTCCTGCGTTCTCCTCCTCCCTCCTTCTCCCTCCTCCTCCCTCCTTCTCCTCCCTCCTCCTACTCTCTCCTCCTCCTCCCTCCTCCTCCCTCTCCCTCCTCCTCCCTCTCCTCCTCCCTCCTCCTCCTTCGTTCTCCTCCTCCCTTCTTCTCCCTCTTCCTCCACCCTACTCCTCCCTCCTCTTCCTAATCCCTCCTCCTCCCTCCTATTCCTCCCTATTCCTCCTGTCTCCTGTCTCCTCCTCCCTCCTCTTCCCTCCTCTTCCCTCCTCCACCTCCCTCTTCCTCCTCCCTCCTCCATTTACCCAAGACAGAGACAGACAGATAGTCGGGAACGGGATCTTATATGACTACTTATATGATTTAAATGAGATGCTCTCCACCATGGGCCGGGCCGGGTCAGACAGACAGACAGATGGATAGTCGGGAACGGGAACTTATATGACTACTTATATGAATTAAATGAGATGCTCCCCATCAGGGTCTGGGCGAAGCCGGGCCGGGTCAGACAGACAGACAGATAGACAGACAGACAGATAGATTGTCGGTAACGGGAACGAGAACTTATATGACTACTTATATGAATTAAATGAGATGTTCCCCACCAGAGTTGGGCGAAGCCGGGCCGGGTCAGCTAGTGTATATATATATATATATATATATATATATATATATCGGAGGAGGGTGCCGTGACTTCAGAAGCCGAATTACAAGACCACATAAACAGCCTGAACAAAGTGTGTAAGGAACATAATTTGAAAATTAGCACCAGTAAAACTGAGATAATGACTATAATCAAAGACGAAAAAAACATCAAAGATTTACCTACAAGAACACCCTTTGAAACAAGTAAAGAGCTTCAACTACTTAGGAAGTATAATATCATCAAATGGCACATCAGAAGACGAGATCGAAAATAGATGCAATAAGGCAAACAAAACTCATTGAACAAATGAAGAAAGAACTCTACAAAACAATCTTCCTACCAACGCTATGCACCCAATGCCACACCTGGACAATGACAGAAAAAGAGAAAAGAAAAGTCACAACAACAGAAATGAGATTCCTGAGAATAATAATGAATGTATCAAGAAGAGGGAAAATCAGAAATGAAGAAATCAGGACTAAAGTGGGGGTTATAACTGAGCTAGATATTATTAGAAGGCAGCAAGTCAAATGGTTTGGCCAGGTTATTAGGTTACCAACTAACAGTATACCACAAGAAATAATGATGTAGAGACCAAACAGAAGCAGAGGAAGAGGCCAACCACTTAAACAAAGGACAGAGTGAATAGCAGAGTCCATGGAAATCTCAATAAATGAAGCCCATAAACGGACACTCTCTCACTACAGGAAGGTACGAGAGGAAAAAAAATGAGAAGCCATGGCTGAGACGTCGGGGCGTCCACCGCAAGCTCGCAAGGTGCACGTTTGGATTCCTACACAGGGCTCGGAATTTTCCCAAGAACCATTTGTATCTAATGATATCACACGTCCCTCTGATCCTGTTGGTAGTGACTAGCCTTCTCCCACAAGGGCGACAAAAGGAAGTCTCTTATGCAAGGTATTAAATACCACGTGGCAGATGAAAATCGCAAAGATTAATCCGTTATCCCACCGCAATGGCAAATTGTTGGGAAGGGTAGACAGAGTCCCTTACCTGAGATGGAATCTGCCTGCAGGAAGCAAACCGACACACATACATGCCCAAGTCGGACACACTGACTTTGAGGTACATCACTACCGTATTTCCCCGAAAATAAGACCGGGTCTTATATTAATTCTAGTTTATTTTTTTGTTTTTTTTTTTTAATGCACTAGGACTTATTTTTGGGGAATGTCATATATATATATGCGCTATCTCGTAACACCAAGATCACAATATACAAAACACTGATCAGACCAGTTGTGCTGTATGGCTCTGAAACCTGGAGTACAACGAAAGGAGACGAAGCCTTGTTACAAACCTTTGAGAACAAAATTTAAAACGCATCTTTGGACCCATTAGGGATACAAAAAGTGGAGAGTGGAAAAGAAGAAGTAACAAAGACATTTTTGACTTGTTTAAGTCCCCGCTAATCACTGGTATCATGAAGTCTAATAGACTACAATGGCTGGGGCATATAGAAAGAATGGAAGATAATAGGAAAAAAAACTCGCTTACACTCAGGAAATAAATGACCGTAGACCCCGAGGTAGACCAAGAAGGCGGTGGAGAGATAATGCATATAAAGACCTACAAGCACTTGGAATCAACGACTGGCAAGAGAAGGTCAACCAGAGAGAGACACACACATACACACACACACACACACACACACACACACACACACACACACACACACACACACAAGTCTACATTTATTCGTGTACGAAGTCTACATTCAGAAAAATCGCGCTAGGGCTTATTTTAGTGATAGGTCTTATATTAAAAGCATCCTGAAAATCGTGCTAGGGCTTAATTTAGGGATAGGTCTTATATTAAAAGCATCCTGAAAAATCGTGCCAGGACTTATTATAGGGGTGGATCTTATTTTCTGGGAAACACGGTAGGTGCGACGCATTCATTCAGACGGAGAAAGGATAACAGAAGCAATAAATTATATTATTTGTATTTCTTTCACACGAATGTCCTGAGGGAAAATAAACTCATCTTAGAGCCTGTTTTGTTGCATGGCATTGAATTATGGAAAGTGAAGGACCAAATTAGGAAGAGCATAGAAGCAACGCAACAAATAGAAATGGCCAAAAAATGCTTTCAGCAGCATACATTCAGTATTAACAGCTAGAAATAGTAACAAGGCATTACAAATGAGAATTGTCAAATATTATATATATTCAACATCATTATATGGTGCGGAAGCCTGGAAATTGGAACAGAAAGTGGAATAGAGGCCCTGGAGGTGCGAAGAAGAATATGTCGTATTTCATGGAAACAAATCAAATGCAGAGGTTCTAGAAAAACTGGGAATGAAAAGAAAGTTGATGAAAGAAATAAAAAAGAGGCAAGCGAAATATGTCGGCCACGTTAAAAAACATAACACTCTTATGAAAAACAAAATACTGGAGGGTAAGGTTGAAGGCAAGCGAGCAAGTGATAGACAACGATACAAGTGGGAAGATAACAGCAAGAGATGGACGAACAATAATCTGACCGAATGTACAGCCAGGGCAAGAGAAGCCAGTGTTGGAAATCCATTGCAGCCAACCTTCATTGGGGAGGCGGCACCTGATTGATTGATTGATTGATTGATTGATTGATTGATTGATTGATTGATTGATTGATTGATTGATAAAAGCATAGAAGATGTGGTTCCTGAGACATGTGATTCGAATTCCCTGAACTGCCAGAGTAACTGACAACGATTGCCTGGTACAGGCTAATGAAACTAGAACATTATATACAACAACAAGAAAGAGACAAACATCTTTCTTTTGTTTCGTGATGAGAAGAAAGGTTTAGAAAAACATTGTGACCACAGGGCAAATCTGTGGGAAAACAGTCAGAGAAATGATGTTTGATGGACTGAGACGGTGGCATTGAGGAATATCATCCACAGAGTTGATCCAGAGCACCTGGATATATTCTCCAACCATTGAAGAGAGAATGCAAGTTTGCAGGGCACGTGCCTACCTCAGAATTAACGCAAACACACAGCATCCACTGCATAGTGAAATTAGGAAGGTGAAGGGCAGCAGGTTAAAAAGAGGACGGTCGTGGATGGGTCAAGCCGAGGACATTCTTCAACAGGTGTGTTCACTTGAGGACTTAGAACCTGGCGAGGAGTGGGTGCAAGTGCCAACAGACTTCTGCACATCCTTTTCAGTTTGCATCCAACTAGATAGAAAATGCAGACAAGAAAATCCGGCTGCTGTTGAGGCTGAAGTACAAGCGTTGATTTTCGAGAATTCGCTAGACAGTGACGCGGTCATCTACACAGATGGGTCGGTCGTCCGACATGTGAGAAGCTCATGGGCCTTTACAGCTCGGGCCGGAGGGAGAATTGTGAAGGAGGACTCTGGTGCTTTCACTGAAACCACAAGTAGCCTGACCATGGAAGTCATGGCAGTAAGTAAAGCAATAACATGGCTCGAGACACAGACATTCACTAGGGCTTGTTTCCTTAGCGACTCAATGAACATGATCAAGAGGATAGAGGAGGGGTTGATTCGAAGAGAATGGTTGCTGCCTCTGAAGTGGTCTCGCCTGGCAAAGATTAGTTTCATCTTCGTGCCAGGGCATGCGGGAGTACAAGGAAATGAGCGGGCTGACAAGCTCGCAGGTGAGGCTACTGTTGAGGGCGGACGCGCCATGGACCAGGCTGACATTCTGAATGCTCTACGAGAAGTGAGACTTTTGCAAGAACCAAGTGATGACTGTGAATCTACAACAATGGCCAGACTGCGAGAGCAGCAAATTAAAAGAGGGGTAGCCAAACAAGAACACTACGCAGGAAGCCAAAGAAGATTGATAAACCAACACAGAACTGGCGTCGTTAGCCGCTACACGCTGCGGGATTTGCTGAGGAGGGGATCCGAGCACTTATGGACTGAATGGTCCGATGTGCAACGAGGATGATCTGTCGACTAACTAACTAACTAACTAACTAACCGAGGACCGAGATCTGTGGAGAGACATGAACGTCTACGCTAGTTGGTAGGACACAGGATGATAATCTTGTAGAATGTCCCCGGTATTCCATTTCTCTGTCAGTAACATGTCAAACGTCAAAAGTCCGGAGATTCTTCTTCATGTCACAGGAGGAAGAAATATCATGATAGGAAGATATTATTTCCTATACTTAGGTGCTCAAGGATGAAGAAGCGCAACACTGACTTCTGTTGGGCCAGAAAAGAAAAGGATAATAAGAAGGAAGAGAGGAAGAGCACTTTATATATTCTCTTCAATTAACAAGAAAAGGAATAGAGAGTTAGACAGAAAATCAAATCAAATCAAATCAAATCAACTTTATTAGGGTCACAAATTGGGCGTGCAGGCCCGTCTTACATTCGGCCCTTTCAATCACTCGTCTTTCGTTCATCAAGAGCATTATACATTTACATAGAAAGAAAAATAAACATTGTGAAATGAATGTTGTTCCAGGAGTTCTTTGGGCGGGGGATATACTGTTGTATACCCCAGACAGAAGATTACACTGCTGGACTTTAACAGGATCAATGAGTTTACACAACAAACTATAAACTAAACTAAACAAAACAAATTAAGAACAACAAAATTAGACTTTTATTGATAGACCTGCATGATTCAGGGACAAACATACATCCTGACATGTCACACAACTAACATATACAGAAATGGGAACCTACATTCCCACAGTGGATACCACTCACTGCTGCCTAACATTGCTATGAACATGACCAGATACCCATCTACACAAACCAGCAAGAACATGGCAACAAAGAAGCCTCAGTATAAACAACAACAGGTATGGACTCATCTCAGGACTCATGGATAGTCGGTTCATACAGAAATAGGGAATCTGAAATCCCACAGCTAGAGATAACTACTGCCTAGTACCGACCACAGGGGCGGTCTCTAATGGTAGTGGAACCTCAACCATGTTCGACTGCATCAAAGGGGTACCCTCAGTACCCACACAGCTCACACGCATCACATGGGCCGACTGGGACCGGATACAGCAAAGCGCCATTATATAACTAATAACAGAACTATAACTCTAATAGCAGAGATATAGTAGCATAAATAGGTATAAACAGATATACTAATGGGGGTGTGAGTGGCCTAAAAAAACGACATTAACCAGAGCTGGGGCTCAAGTTTGCTCTACAAACAACAACCATGGCCAGGGGTCACTACCACCATAAGAGAACATCCTTTGTCCTGAATCTTCAGCGAATACCCCTGGTACTTGTTTTCTTACTACACCCCTGCCAATCTACAGAGTAGCACTTCCACAGCTACTCATGGAATCAAATCTATGTTGTCATAATTCTGCCGGTTATCGCCATTTTACATGCGAAGATCACTCGGAAAGCTGTAATTTGCTGGAGTCGTCTTTGCAACAAAATTTAAATAATGTAGCTAGGTGAAGCTATGCGAACCGCATGCAAATTAACATAACTAAAATAAAATCAATGTTATTAATAACAAGACAAAGACTTCAAACTCTAAATTCACACACATTACTTCAGCTTCACATCGATAACATGCCTGTAGAACGTGTAATTGAGCACAAAGCATTATGCATAATCATTTATAGAAACCTAACCTATAATTCCCACGTTTAAGCGCTCGGTAAATAAACAGCGAAAAAAGTCTACCAACTCGCCAAAATTAAAAAGGTCCTTGATGAGGACACAAGGGAACTATTCTATACTTCTCACATACAGATACATGTTGACTACTACTGAATTTAAATTATAGCAAACATTTATCTGACAATCCTAGCCTGCATAAACGCATTCAGTTACTATCACGCTTGCTGTTCAATAAGGCCAAATTAATTCACAATATCCTACATCGACATGCCCCAAATTATCTCTGACCATTGTTTAAATATAATGCTAGACACAGTAAACGATTAAATATATTACACATTCCGAAGCCTATGATTGACTTATACAAAACAAGATTAACGTACTCTGCAGCTCAGCTGTGGAACAATATTCCACAAGACATCAAAGACATCACCAATCCCTATACATATAATAGCAAATTATTCGAACAATATCTCAGTATGGATTAACTTCCCCCTTAATAATAGAAATATTAGTTAGTTAGTTAGTTAGTTAGTTAGTTAGTTAGTTAGTTCATTCGACAGATCATCCTCATTGCACATCGAACCATTCAGTCCATAAGTGCTCGGATCCCCTCCTCTGCAAATCCCGCAGCATGTAGCGGCTAACGACGCCAGTTCTGTGTTGGTTTATCAATCATCTTTGGCTTCCTGCGTAGTGTTCTTGTTTGGCCACCCCTCTTTTTATTTGCTGTTCTCGTAGTCTGGCCATGGTTGTAGATTCACTATCATCACTTGGTTCTGTCAAAAGTCTTACTTCTCGTAGAGCATTAAGAATGTCAGCCTGGTCCATGGCACGTCCGCCCTCCACAATAGCCTTACCTGCGAGCTTGTCAGCCCGCTCATTCCCTTGTACTCCCGCATGCCCTGGCACGAAGATGAAACTAATCTTTGCCAGCCGAGACCGTTCCAGAGACAGCAACCACTCTCTTCGGATCGACCCCGTCTCTATCCTCTTGAGCATACTCATTGAGTCGCTAAGGAAGCATGCCCTAGTGAATGTCTGTGTCTCGAGCCATGTTATTGCTTTACTTACTACCATGACTTCCTCCTTCACAATTCTCCCTCCGGCCCGAGCCGTAAAGGCCCATGAGCTTCTCACATGTCGGACGACCGACCCATCTGTGTAGATGACAGCATCACCGTCTAGCGAATTCTCGAAAATCAACGCTTGTACTTCCGCCTCCACAGCAGCCGGATTTTGTCTGTATTTTCTGTCTAGTTGGATGCAAACTGAAAAGGACGCGCAGAAGTCTGTTGGCACTTGCACCCACTCCTCGCCAGGTTCTAAGTCCTCAAGTGAACACACGTGTTGAAGAATGTCTTCGGCTTGATCCATCCAAGACCGTCCTCTTTTTAACCTGCTGCCCTTCACCTTCATAATTTCACTGTGCAGTGGATGTGTTTTTGCGTTAACTCTGAGGTAGGCGCGTGCTCTGCAGACTTGTATTCTGTCTTCAATGGTTGGAAAATCAAGAAGGTAGCGCATCGCCCTGCATGCTGTATTTCTTGTACATCCAAGAATAATGCGCATAGCTTCATTCTGTATCCTTTCCATCCTTTCTATCTGCTTACGGCTGAGGGTCAGGATTGCCATCGCATACTCAAAAACAGACATGACCAGCCCCTCGTATCGAAGACATAGATGGCGCTGCTTACAGTTTGTTGCCGCCATCACCCGCATCGCAGCCAACCCCCGCTTGGCCTTTGTTATCACTTGGTCTATGTGCTCATTATAAGCAAGGCTTCGATCAAACCGTATCCCATTTTAATTCATTGCATGCGTTCTTTCCACCGTCTCTGAACACAGATTTACAGTTGGTGTTGGAGTGTTGACAATATGATTATTCAACGAGAACCAAGTCACTGTTGCCTTTGTTGAGTTGACCGCTGCCCCAGCCTCAACACACCAAGTACTTATGTGATTGAGTTCGGTTTGTAGTTCCACAGCAACCTGATCTCTATCCTTACCCTGACGATACACTAACACATCATCGGCATATGACAATGTCCTACCAGGTCCAGTGATCTGCTCACTGCTGATTCTCACAGTGTAGACGTTGAACAGTACCGGAGATAATGGTGATCCTTGTGGTAGGCCAGGATATATTGTTGTTGGTTCCGGAGTCCAACTGCCACATCTAAAACTACTTTCCGATGGAAGTGAGCAGCAGCGATCCAACTAAGGAGGAACGGACTTATTTTGAGTTCAAGAAGCTGAAGCATTAAAAACTCCAATGGTACTCTGTTGTTCGCGTCCTCAAGATCAATCGCTGCAACAAAGGTTTCAATGCCTGAGTGGAAGCCTTCATAGACATCATGGGCAAAAACTGCTGCATTCGTCCAGGTTTCTCTTTTTGGACGGTACCCTCCCAGGGTAAGTGGGAAAACACCTTATCTCTCTAGCTGGCTTGATATTTTCCTGGCAACTAACTTCTCCAGCAGCTTGCCTATTGTATTCTGCATGGTTATAACTCAATATCCCTGAATTTTTGTGTGGTCTTTGCCAGGCTTCGGCAAGGGAATCAGATAGCTGTGTAACCACTCCTCCTTGATGCTAGCACTCTCTATACTGTTGTTGTACATGTCTGCTAGTTTCTCTAGCTCGTTGTCGGTACACCTATTGATGTCGTCGTATCTTATGCCATCTGGCCCTGGAGCGCTGTTTTTTTTTATCGTCGAAGCACAGCCTTGATTTCACCGTGTCTTCATCCGAAATGTTCTGGGTCTTGCACCTGTCTGAGGTGACCTCTTTGGCAAGATTTCGGCCTCTCATATCTGTTTGGTTGCTCTGCTCTAGATAGCGTTCAAAGAGGGTTTTGCCCTTGTTCTCGTCAGTCCTCTGCCAAATGATGTCAGCACCTTGGAAGTCAGAAATTCTCTTATTCTTTACTACCCCACTCATGCTTTTATGTTGTCGCCAGAAAAATTTCAGTGACCTGTCTGTGCTTACCCTTTGACATACCTCTGCCCAGTTTTCACTTTTACCCACCTTGACCAGTTTTTTGAAATACCTTACTTTTGTGTCCATCTCTCTTTCTAAGTGCATACAGGGACTAGGATGACCAGCTCTGTTCTTCTTGGCATTTTGCCATCTCCTTACAGCACTACGCTTATTCACCCAAGCCCTCTCCACCTCAAGATTCCACCAAGGTGGCTGCTCCCAGCTTTTTTTCCTGCCCTGAAGCTTTCTGCGCTAGTCTCGCCTTATTTTCCTCACCACATCTTGCCCTTTACTGTAATATTGGAAAGTCTTGACTGTTAACTTGTGCTGCCTGGTTCTGCCTTTCTCCACCAATATGCTGCAAGTGTGGTGGTCGCTGCCGTGGTGTCCTAGGACACCCCATCTTATAATATTAATTAAATCTTATAATAATAGAAATAATAATAATAAAACCCTTGTATAACAGCCTGTCCTCTTTTGGCAGACAAGTATATTCCACATCTATATCTATAAAAGGCGATGTATGTATGTATGTATGTATGGATGGATGTATGTGGGTCCGTTCTTTATGTTTTCGCGAACGGTCCATCCGATTGAGATGAAATTTTCTACACATCTTCTTCTCATTCCAGTGCAACCAACTGTCATAGTTTTTTTTTAGAGTACTATCAGCTATTACCTTAATAAATTTAATTTTATAATTACATGACTGAACATAAGAAGATATAAAACAAGGGACATAACATTTAGTAGCATTGTTATATCTTAAGTTAAGTCCCCTGACTATAGATAGATAGATACACAGATAGACAGACAGACAGACAGACAGATCCCCGCCAGGGCCTGGGCGAAGCCGGGCCGGGTCAGACGGACAGACAGACAGACAGACATACAGACAGACAGACAGACAGATAGACAGACAGACAGACAGACAGACAGACAGACAGACAGTCGGGAACGGGAACTTATATGACTACTTATATGAATTAAATGAGATGCTCCCCACCAGGGACTGGGTGAAGCCGGGCCGGGTCAGACAGACAGGCAGACAGACAGTCGGGAACGGGAACTTATATGACTACTTGTATGAATTAAATGAGATGCTCCCCATCAGGGTCTGGGCGAAGCCGGGCCGGATCAGACAGACAGACAGACAGACAGACAGACAGACAGACAGACAGACAGACAGACAGACAGACAGACAGGAACGGGAGTTTACATGACTACTTATATGAATTAAATGAGATGCTCCCCACCAGGGACTGGGTGAAGCCGGGCCGGGTCAGATAGACAGACAGACAGATAGACAGACAGACAGACAGACAGATAGTCGGGAACGGGAACGGGATCTTATATGACTACTTATATGAATTAAATGAGATGCTCCCCACCAGGAGCTGGGCGAAGCCGGGTCGGGCCGGGTCAGACAGACAGACAGACAGACAGACAGACAGACAAGCAGACAGACAGACAGATAGATAGATAGATCCCCGCCAGGGCCTGGGCGAAGCCGGGCAGGGCAGCTAGTAGCTAATAAAAAGTGGCACACCATTATTTAATATTACTGAGTCGTGTATTATTGATTTTTGCATTTTGCCCATGCCTTTATAATGCATATATTTTATATTGTTGCTGTTCTCAGTTAGCCTTGAATTATGTGTGAATGACATAATGCATGAAAGAGAGTGATAGACGGGCAGAATGGTAAACAGGCCTGAGTGCCTAATTCTTAACGCTATGAAAATAAATTATGATCGTTCGTTTGTTCGTTCTCTGCTGATCGCTCTCTCTCTCTCTCTCTCTCTCTCTCTCTCTCTCTCTCTCTCTCTCTGCCTATCTCTCTCTGCTGGCCTCTCTCTGTCTATCTCTCTCTACTGATCTCTGTCTGGCTGTCTTCCTCCCTGTCTGTCTGTCTGTCTGTCTGTCTGTCTCTCTCTCTCTCTCTCTCTCTCTCTCTCTCTCTCTCTCTCTCTCTTCTGATCTCTTTATGTCTTTCTCTCTTGCATTCGTTCGTTCTTTCTCCCTTCTCTGTCTCTGTCTGTCTCTGTCTCTCTCTGTCTCTGTCTCTCTCTCTCTCTTTCTTTCTCTCTCTTACTCCCTTTCTCTGCCTCTCTATCTCCCCTTCCGTCTTCCTCTCTCTCCGAGTGTATCTATGTCTATTTTAGTGTATGTGTGTGTGTGTGAGTGTATGTGTGTGTGTGTGTGTGTGTGTGTGTGTGTGTGCCTGCCTTCCATATGCAATGATTTGACCAAGTAAATGTACCATATTTAACAGATAACATATAATTGAAGGGCGAACGATGAGTTGTTGGATGGGTCGTAAGTAGAACGTCCTTTCATTCTTAATGTGAAACCTTTTGAAAATTAGTTAAAATAATTCGTTCATTCGCTTGTTAGTGTTTATCTTAATGTGTCTCTTAGCTTACCTTTCTTTCTGGTTCTGTCTCTCTATTTCTCTAATTTTCTATCTCTTGCTTCCTGTGTATGTTTCCCTCAGTCTCTGTCTTTCTCATCCTCTCTGTCTTTAGATCAGTGGTTCTCAACCGGTGGGGAATTCCCCCCCCCCCCAGGGAAGAATTTTAGGGTTTCCAGGAGGGGGGCGGGGGGGGGGGGGGAAATGAAGATCATTTCAAGATCGCGTTAATACAAGAACCGATTACTTGATATTGCTTTTCCCTTCATACTTTACAGTTATGCACGTCTCACCCTTCTAAAATTCATTTTATAAAGTAAGTAGACCCACAAATCACGTTTTATATGGTTGTCAAGACCTGTTTTAACATATTTACCTTCCATTTTTACGTATACTGTGTAGGGGTGGGGGGATTTTTAGGTAGGAAATGTGAAAGAGGGGGAATGACGTTCTGAAAATATGGTGAAGGGGGGCACGGGCCAAATTTTTGTTAGGAAGGGGGGGGGGGGAATGACGTTCTTAAAATATGGTGAAGGGGGCACGGGCCAAAAAAGGTTGAGAACCACTGATTTAGATTATCTGTTCTGTTTTTCCTCTCTGTCGAGGTTTTCCTAAACAGGACAGGTTATTTTTTATCCTCTCTCTTCTCTTATGATTTGGGTGGCTGTTACGGAGCTCTAGCTGATTGGCATTTTCTTTATTGTGTTGAGTTGGTCTTCAGAAGGACTTGCCAAGTTCAGTAGCCTCCAAGTTGTTCAGCTTACTCTGAAAGGAATTGTCTTGAACGCTCTTAATATTCACAGGGACTGGTCATGAACTTATTTAGTCCTCACAAGGACTGGTCTTGAGCTTATAGAGTACTCACAAGGACTGGTCTTAAGCTTACGTAGACCTTTAAAACATCTTAAGTATGTGCTTGCTTGCTTGTGTTCGTTGGCTTGAGCTCCAACGCGAAGTCCTGTATGTCGGATGAAGGCATCCTGTTGTCCAACATCAGTGTGATGTCATACAGGACCTGAGTTTTGCGTGAGTATCCGTTGTCCCATGTCTGGCTTATTGGTGTGCAGACTGGTGGTTCCTCGCCGTACAGGCAAACACTCTCCGACTTCGGAGGAATCGGCGATCCTACTGACTTTAGCCAGGACCCCGAAAGGACCTGTTGCCCAGGACCTCGACGAGGACGCATCAGTAGGCCTTGGCCAGTATGTAGCCCAGCCCTGGTGCCTTGGAAACACCTCTGCATCCCATCTTAAGTATGTGATACACTTTACAGTAACCAAGTCATTGTCTTGTAACCTATCACTATTGTTGTTAACGGTGTCAAGAGGGTTAAGCACGTAATATCACGGTACAAATGAACACTGTGACGCCATATTGACAGCTTAACCATGGGCACACCATGTTTGATATGTACCAATAAGGCAAATCAACTCATTGGACAAATGGCACCAATACTAAAGAACAAACATGCATCAATAACTACTAAGAAAGCACTTTACAACACAATCTTCCTGCCAACTCTATGCTACCAATGCCAAACCTGGACAATGAAAGAAAAAGAGAAAAGAAAAATCACAACAACAGAAATGAGGTTCCTGAGAATAATACTCAAGGTATCAAGAAGAGATAAGATCAGAAATGAAGAAATCAGGACTAAAGTGGGGGTTAAAGCAGCACTAGATTTTATCAGAAAACAGCAAGTCAAATGGTTTGGCTATGCATGTAGGTTACCAGTCAACAGCATACCACAACAAGCAATGATGTACAGACCAGATGGAATCAGAGGAAGAGGCCGACCACGTAAACGTTGGACTGAGGGAATAGCAGAGTCCATGGGAATATCCATACATGAAGCCCATAATCGGGCACTCTCACGATGTTTATACTTCACCTCGACACCGCAAGGTACAAGAGGAACATGATGAGATGAGATGAGACCAAAGAAGAGCAGCGTTTTCTTATCCCTATTTTGATCAGTGAAGGGGTGAAACCTATAGAATTTCATCAGTGAATGAAGGTCCAGTATGGTGATGCATGCCTGTGAGTCCAGAAAGTGTATGAGTGGAGTAGTAAGTTTCAAAACGGCAAGACTTCTGTGACAGACTGTTCACGACTAGGTAATTAACACCGAGTAATGGCCACAGGGTCGATTTTTATACAGGAATATAAAAAATTTATCTGCGCTGGAAAACTTGCACTGAACGCCGTGGTAACTGCATTGAAAATTTATAAATGTGGTCTTTACATTTTCAGAATATATTCACCACACACAACAACAGGTAAGATTTTCATATACAGTTCTTCACAAGAAAATTCCTCTAACCCCTGTATCTGGGGTCAACCTGAGATCCCTGCACAATGTTTACAAATCCACTTCAATACGGACTCTAACCCATATGCACAATCTTAGACAAGCTTCGGCCCCTTCTATACCGAAGCTCAAGACACAGAGTTCATTCAATCATTCAGTTGCATGTCCTTTGCAGAACCTCGCTCCCATAACAACCTTCCAGAATACCTCTCGATCATAAGCAAGATGTCCCGCGTCAAATACACCCATATGGAGATCATCCGCGACATCCTGCACCCATCTTCTCTTGGCCTTCCTCTTCCTCTCTTCCCGGGCATATACCCAGGCTTGTCCATGGGAATGGGATTCCCATGGGAATCTTATGGGAAACGTCCCATGGGATGGGATGGGACGGGACAGCAAACATTTGTATTTCCCATGGGACACATGGGACTGTAGCCATGTCATAGCAACTTTTAAAAAAAATCTTTTTAAAGCCTTTTATCCTTCCTGTTTCTTTATACCCTTGTATTAATTCTTTATCTCGTGGTGGGACACTGGATAAATTAATAAATGCGCGCATGTGATCATATTACCAACGTTTCAATGCCCATTTAAAAAATTACTCGCATTACTTTAATGAAGATGATGAAGAATTCTTAAACCACATTCCGAATATTGTTCAGATTAAAGGAATGCTGTACATACATGAGAAATTCAAAACTTTTTTTTTTTTGGACAAACTTGAAATTGATGGTGCTTAGTTAGTTTTTCCTCTTGAGACTAAGGCGGCGCATAGGGCTACATCTAATTTAATTTTGCTGTTATACTTCCTCCTAGACTATCAGTTGTACAAAGTTATTGTTGATATTGACGAAGAAACTTCCAGCAGCATGGTGAAGAAATATTGTCAGAACTTTCAGAAAATTATTGGGAAAACACTTTGGCCATATTGCGGCAGTTCTTTGGCAGTTACTGCAGCATTCCTTACTGGAGTTGACATTAAAGCCAAAATAGCAAAATTACCGTGGGATGGGATGGGAATGGGACTGAAAAATGTGTCCCGTGGACAAGCCTGCATATACCCCTCCATTATTGTCTTCTTTAAGCTTTCATGATGTTTTAAGTGACCAAACTATTTCAGTTTTCTTTGTTTTATCGTCTTTAATAGCCAATCTTCTTCAATATTCAGCTCTTGTCGTATGGATGCATATGTTGTTTTCTTCATCCAAAATATTCTTAGAACTCGTCTATAACATTTATATACAAAGGCATTTATGCGCTGTTCAGCTTGTTTAGTAAGTATCCAGGTCTCACAGGTGTATGATGTAATGGGAAAGATGCATGATCTTAAAAAATCTAATTTTTGCAGGTCTATCTGTTCAACGCCATCATTTATTCAGTTTTAGTCTTTGACGTGCAATAGATCTTCGTTTCTAAACTTCTTTAATTGTTTCACCATTTTTGGTAATTAATAACCCAAGATATTCGAAATTGTCCACCACCTCAAACAGTTTCCTCATTAACATATATTTCTTTCTGCATATTAGTTTTATCTGTATGCATTATCTTTGTTTTCGCTATGTTCAGATATAAGTTGTGATTTTCACTATGCTTTTGGATTGAGGTTATTAGTTTTTCTATATCATTCTCTGATGTGGATAGCAATACTGCATCATCAGAATATTCAATCTCTGGTATTTCATGACCATCGATAATGAGGACATATTGTTCCATGGTTATATCATCTCTGACATTTCTCATTATACTTTCGGTATACAGGTTAAACAAATAGGGGGACAGCAAACAGCCCTGACGGACTTCTAATTCCGAGGGTGTGTATGGACATAATACCCACGCAGCGAACAGTAACGCGCCAACTACAAAATTAACATGATATAGATCGTTGATCGACAAACGGATCACCGATAAGGAACAAACAAGTACCTGAGACGTGGCATCACGGAAATCAATGCTGAGATTCTCTGAGACCACACAATTGTGCGTGTGAAACCAGCTCGAGGAGCCAGGGATAATCTCTTAACTTGACGCCAATACATCGATCAACATTGATACAAGTTACGGGGGGAAATAAGATACAGAAGATGTAGCAACCAATAAACCAGGGACATGCGTGGCATTTCTGAAATGTCGCGACAAAGGAACAAGGGATTCCGGTTTATGTTAGAGCCTATTTATGCTTGCTGTGGGCGTGTTAAAGGAGCTTCTGGGGTCGTCGCCAGCGAAAGTGAGGTCAATATTGACCTGCTATTACCTCCGTGTCTATAAATATTAGACAAGAGAAGTTACGGCTTCAGCATAATAAAATAATAGAATATAAACACTGTTTATGCCCTCTAAAAATACTTTAGAGTTTTGGTCATAGACCATAACTTTAGGAAGGGAAAATCCCAACTGCACCTCCCCGTGGTAGAGGATGGTAAACACACCACGGTGTGGCTAACACAGCTCTGGGGACCGAGTATCCACCGGAATAAGTGGACAACTCTGCAGAGCAGGGCACTCACTTGTCCTGCGAGTCGGAAATGGTTGTAAGGTGCAGAGGTAAAAGGCCCCCATGTGGATGTGGAAGGCAAGGGGGAACCACCACATTATCTTCCCAAGACTTCATGGCAAAACAAATGTCAGAGTTAGAGAACAACGTTAATGGCTGTCTTAGGACATTCTCTTCCGGTAGGGACAGTCATGAGCCACAGGTGACACCAGACCGTCATCCAGCTACTGATGGCAAAATAATAACTAAAACAAATTTAGAGTAGGAACATGGAATGTTAGGACATTAAATGAGCTAGGAAAGTTGAACAATGTTCTAAGAGAGATGGATAGCATGAAAATGATAATACTAGGCGTAAGTGAGATGAGATGGAAGGAATCGGGCAAATTTATAGCTGACAAACACACAATAATTTATTCTGGAGGAGATGCACATGAAAAAGGTGAAGGAATAATAATAGATGAAAAAACAGCAAAATCAATTAATGGATACTGGTGTATTTCAGATAGAGTTGTAATGGTCAAAATCAAAGGCAAACCAATAGATATAAATATTGTACAAACATATACACCAACAACAAGCAGTAGTGATGAAGTAATACAACACTTTTACGACGAAATAGACATGACAATGGCCCAAATTGGATCAAAAGAAATAAAAATAATACTTGGAGATTTTAATGCAAACCTAAGAAAGGAGAAAGTGGAGGATGTAGTGGGGGACCGATCTGGTACAATAGCGGCGAAGTGATGCGTCTATTCTTCGGGAAGACGCTGTTTGGTGTTTTCCTGTGGATTCTGTGATGTTATTTCGTATTCGTTTATTGGAAGTGTTCAAAAGAAGCCACGGAAGGCAGGTGGTGGATGAAATTTTGAGGGCAGCCGACAGATATTTGTTGGTTATGGTCTAAAGTTTCGCGACGGCAGGCAGAGGATCTCATTCGTGAGACAATGGCTGCGGTCAAATGACCAGTACGGTTACTGCCATAGAGAAAAGCAACGGCAAACTACCTCTTTATAAATGCCTAGTACATTATAATTTGCCTTAAGACTGATCATCGCAAGACAAGGACAGAGACATTAAAATTAGCAACATGGAACGTTAGGACGTTAAACGACGACGAAAGATTAGAGAACATAAAACAAGAAATAGACAGAGAAAAAATTAATATTTTAGGGATGTGCGAAACGAGATGGACAGGAGCAGGCGTCAAGATAGATGAAGATTTTAAGATTATTTATTCTGGAGGTGAAGATCGACAAAGGGGAGTGGCAATTATTTTGGACCGGAAAACATCAAAATCTGTTCAAGGATATTGGGCCGTGTCGGACAGAGTTCTATTGTTAAATTGAGTGGCAGACCTTTTGGCATAAATGTTATTAAAGTATATGCCCCAACAGGAGAATCCAGTGAAGATAGTAGAGAGGAATTTTATAATGACATAGAGTCCGCCTTAAAGAAATGTAAAAATTCAGAAATAAACATCATAATAGAAGACTTCAATGCAAAAGTAGGAAATCAAGGTGATAGATACACAGCAGGAAACTATGGTTTAGGAGAGAGAAATGAAAGAGGATACAGACTCGTAGAGTGGGCAAAAGAACAGGAAATGATTGTAGGAAACACATGCTTTAAGCAACACCCCAGAAGATTATGGACATGGAGGAGTACTGATAGCAGTATCAGAAACCAGACTGACTATATTCTGATTAGCATAAGATTTAGAAACGCACTAACAATAGCAAAAACAGTTCCCAGGACTGATTGTTATAGTGACCACACACTACTTAACAGAAACACTGAGGATAAAGTTGAAGAAAGCCAAGTATATAACAGGAAACACTAAATATGATTTGTGCACACTGAGTAATGACAAGGAAATACAAAACAAATTCAACATAGAAGTACAGAACAGATTTGATATTTGTATGATCTAGAGATATTATTCCAGGATGTGGATGATCAATGGGAAATGTTGAAGAATTCAATCAGTTTGGCTGCAGAAACAACTATTGTAAAATTAAAGAAGGTGGGTCATAAGAAATTTTACACCTAATGGAAACAAGAAGACTCAACAAAAATAATTCTCCCAAATATGAATAAATTCACAGACAAGTCAGAATATTATGTGAGGAGGCAAAAGAAGCATGGCTTGAGGAAAAGTGCTTAGACATTGAAAGACAACACAACAGTCAAAATACCAAATTAGTGCACAAAAGAATTCAGGAACTTACTAATAAAAGAACAAGTACATCCGTAGGCTGTCTAAAACCTAAGGATGGCAAAATCATAATAGAAAAAGATCAGATAATACATGCACGGACGGATTATGTGAAAAACCTTTATAATGATAATAGAGAGGAACAGTATGATATTAGATTTAATAATGAAGGGCCGCCAATTTTGAAGGTGGATATACTTTCTGAATTATGTAACTCTCTATTTATTGCAATCCCAAAGAAATCAGGAGCCTTGGAATGTGATCAACATAGAACAATTAGTATAATGAGCCACATCACAAAGATTTTGCTACAAATTATCACGCAAAGAGTGAGGAAAAATATACAACCTGAAATAGGGGAAGAACAATGTGGGTTTGTGGAAGGAAAGAGTACAGTGAATGCTGTGTATATGCTGCGAAAAGTTATTGAACGTGCTATAGAAGTAAACAAGGATATACACCTTTGCTTTATTGATAACACAAAGGCTTTTGATAGAGTTAGACATGTCAACATGGTAGATATGCTTGCAGATCTACATATTGGTGGGAAAGACATTAGACTTATTTAAAAAAAAACATATATTGGAAACAACAAGCTGCCATAAAGATTGATAATGAAGTGGGACAATATCAACCTATTAAGAGAGGTGTTAGACAGGGATGTGTAATGTATCCAGATCTTTTTTCCCTATACAGTGAAAATATTTTCAGGAATGTAGAAGATATAAATAGAATCAGCATTGGAGGAAGATGTCGTGAATTTACTTTATTGTGTCGTCCCTGGAGTGAGAGGAATCAACACCCACATTATTTTTAACCCCATGTAATTATTCTGGAGAATCCATCGGATTCCGTCCACCACACTCCCACAGTCAATGGATACCTCTCTCTCTCTCTCTCTCTCTCTCTCTCTCTCTCTCTCTCTCTCTCTCTCTCTCTCTCTCTCTCTCTCTCTCTCTCTCTTCACCACTTGCTCATGCCCCCTCTCACACTTCCCCAAAACAACATACTTAACAACTCTAGCTTCACAAAATTAATAACAGAATAATTTAATAAAGAAACGTGTATGTATGTGAGAAGTGTATGTGTAGAATTATGTCGTATACTCTAGTGTGTCTGCAGAATCAGACCGAACAGCTTAGGAGCCAGATCCTATCATCCCGGTAAGGATTACACTACATCATTAGAGTCAGCACAAAATGACCTCACGAAACGATGTGTCCCTCCTGCTAGATGTTGACTTCCTCCGGTGGTTTTTTGATAACCCAGATACTTGGTCACCAATCACAGATATAGTCAGATACTGATCCTGAATCGACCACACAGCATGTTATTAAATGTCCCTAATGTTATGAGACTTAAAACATCCCTGTTTTGTGAAAACCCGGAACACTCTGCCTTCACATAACATGATTTTTGTTCTAAAATTCCTACCGTTTTCACCCTTACACAGTTATTGTACATGGTCTCATGGGAATATACTGATTTCCTAAATACTCCCTATTGTTCTTTCCCATATGATGTGGAAAAACAAATACTATTGTTCTGTTCACATGTGGTGTGAAAACACAATCATTATCGTTCTGTTCACGTGTGGGTTTTGAAACATTAATCTCACGATTGTTCCTTCTCCAAATGATGTGGAAAAACAATCTCTAGTGTTCTGCTCACATGTGGTTTTGATAAATAATTTCAATATTGACTTCCGTGATACCTATCACTAAGAAGTCATCTGTTGGACATGTATATGTTTAGGCTCAACCGAGCCATGTTCCTTCAGACCCATTTCATCATGGGCCCAGTGCAAAAGCTGCTGAATAACTCTGCCTGCACTAAGGTCTCCATTCTGGTAAGCAATGAAGTTTCAGCTTCACTGAGTAACCTGAGTCTTGAGTACTTTGAGTAACCTGAGTAACTTGAGTACTTTGAGTAACCTGAGTAACTTGAGTACTTTGAGTAACCTGAGGGAACCTGTGAAAAAGAGAGAACACACCGGTGAGAGCAACCGGACACTGACTCAAATTAGATGAGTGTAGGCCGACGGCCTCACTCAGATACATGACAGTGAACCATACTCTGTCATGGTGCAGAGGAGCTCATCACATCGGTCCGAATTAGGGAAAGACAAGGAAAGACCAAAATGTAAAGTGCAGAACCCCAGTAGACCCCCACTGGAAGATCCCACCATTGGACATTTCCCCTATCCCCCAACATCCTCAATCCTTCTAAATATCATCCCACTTCACTATTTCCAACCAGCTGAGCTAATTGATGTCTCACACTAGTTAATTTCAACAATGCGACTGCCCACTGTCGCCGACACTCCTTGAATACCTAACCACAACTCAACACACTTAGATTATTCTACATTATTTACATCTAAACAATTTGTTGTAAATACCTTATAAACACTCAGCTCTATCCTACATCGAATCTATGCTTGCCATAAAGGACACATGTTCCTCAACGTTACTTGATGCCGAACACCCTAGATTCTTTTCTAAACTAAAACAGAGCGAGTCGAAACACTTCCTCCTAGGCCAACTCTCTTGTGCAAACTAACGGTAACAAATTCTGTTTTGCATACTATCGGGGATTTGTCCTTGTGACGTCATTCGATGTAAACACCAGGTTGCCTCCCTGTCGGGACTAGTTTCCCGTACATCAAAAGTCCCTTCCGCCTGTGATCTAGAGAAGTCATTTCTCCTGTCAACAACAGGTGTCCCCAGGGGCGGACAATCTGTCCCTAACTTCACAAGAATAGTTATTCCCCCTTCTACCCCGAACACAACAGGCTTTTTTCTCTCAACGACGATACATCAAACAAATGCCGACAAATTTCTCGTTCCTAGGGAACTCTCAAACACTTGTAGTTTGCTTTGATCCGACTTGAGTTTTTCTCCACTAGTAACAAACAATTGCAGCTGTGAATACAGACTGGTTCTCTGTTAGTTTATCATCTTATCGTTAACGATAGTGGTTTCGTGACAGAAGAAACATCAGTAACATTATATATGCAGATAATACAGTATTGATTGCAGACAATGCACACGATCTACAACAATTAGTAGACGCAGTTGTGGTACACAGTGAGTAGCTGGGGTTGGAATTAAATTGTAAGAAGACAGGTTATGGTCGTCACTAGGAAGAACGAAGTACCACAATGTAATATACAAGTAAATGGGAATATTCTTCAACAAGTGAATCGGCACAATTATCTCGAAACAGTCATAACATCTGATGGGAGATGCCTTGAAGAGATTAGAACAGGAATCGTCATGGCGAAAGTAGCCTTTAGCAAGATGAAAAACATTTTGACCAATAAAAAGATGTCAATTGAAACGAGAAAATGAGTGTTGATGGGATACATAGAGCCTGTTCTTTTTTATGGATGTGAAACTTGGACAACGTGCAGTCAGGATGAAAAACATCTGATGGCTGCAGAAATGTGGTTTCTGAGGAAAACGCAAAGAATACCATGGACAGACAGAAAAACCAATGACCAAGTACTACAGGAGACAAATGAAAATCGTAAATTGATTAGAGAAATTAGACGTAGATAGTCAAAGTATTTGGATATGTTATGAGAAGAAATGGATTGGAGAACTTGGTGACAACTGGCAAGATCGAAGGGAGCAAACCAAGAGGAAGACCGAGAGGAAAATACCTGGATGGCTTAGCCGCATGGCATGGACGAGACAGGAAAACTGAGCTGATCCACGACGCTGGTGATCTAGTGAAATGGCGAGTCATGACCGCCCACGCTTTCCGGCATGGCACATGATTGATTGAGTGGAGAATTGTGGTTTAGGTACAAGAAATGAAAGAGGAGAAAAACTAATAGAATGGGCAAATATCAATGATATGATAATTCGGAACACATGGTTTAAACACCATAAAAGACGACTGTACACATGGATAAGCCCTGATAAGAAAATACGCAATAAAATTGACTACATACTTATTAATAACAGATTTAGAAATGCTTTAATTAATGTAAAGACAATGCCTGGTGCTGACTGTATCAGTGATCACGTACCAGTATGCGGAGAAATAAAAGTAAGATTAAAGACAGGGGGAAAAATGGTTAAGAACGTGAAACTTAATAAAGAGATTCTGAAAGTAGATAAAGAATTTCACGAACAATACAGAGTGATTGTGAAAAATAGGTACAATGTAATAACCAAAATACAGAGTATAAATGAACAATGGAAAATGTTAAGGGACTCCATTCACCAAACTAGCAAAGAAATATTACCAGAGAAGCCACATAGCTAAGAAAAATTAATGAATAAATACATATTATTGTTGATGGACAAAAGAAAACATAGAGTAACAATGACAAACAAGAATACGCTAAGATAAATAAAGAATTGAAAGATAATTGTGTGAAGGCAAAAGAAAGTTGGCTAAACGAACAGTGCAAAAAAAATTGATTTACATTCCATTAAAGATACAACAGATATGCACAGACAAATCAGTGAGCTCACGAGAAAAAAATTAAGAATAAATACAGGGTGTTTGAATCAAAAAGAGGAAAGATATTATTGGAGGAAGGTGCTATAATGAAGAGGTGGAATGAGTATATAAGAGAATTATATGAAGGAGAAAGGGAAGAATTAACAGAAAATAGTAACTTAGAAGGTCCACCTATTCTGAAAGAAGAAGTCGTTGACTCTATGAAACATATGAAGAAAGGAAGAACAACTGGGCCAGATGAAATCACAATAGAAGAATTAGAAGTATTGGGAGAATTTGGAGTAGATATATTAAACAAAATATTGAATGATATTTACAGCAGTGGATATTTACCGAGCATTATACTGAAATCTTTATTAATAGCTATAAAAAAAAAAAAGACCAGGAGCGATTGAATGTGAAGATTTTCATACAATTAATCTCATAAACCACATCACTAAGTTTCTACTCAGAATCATAATGAGAAGAACCAGAAAGAAAATAAAAATGGAAATTAATTAAGAACAGTATGGAAGGAAAGGGCACAAACAATGCAATATATACATTACGGATACTAATAGAAAGGTCTATAGAGAAACAGAAAGACATATATTTGTGCTTCATAGATTATACTAAGGCATTTGAAAAAATAAAACATGATGAACTGATTAAAATGTTAGAAGGTATCAACATTGACGGGAAAGATTTAAGAATAATAAAGAATATATCCTGGAACCAAGTAGCAGCAATTAAAATGGGAAATAAAGAGGGTAGTTACGAACAGATAAAGCTAGGAGTACGACAAGGGTGTGTCTTGTCACCAGATCTCTTCTCCCTGTATATCGAAGTAATAATGAGAGAGATCAAAGCGATGCCAGGAATACTAGTTGGAGGTTATAATATAAATAATATACGCTATGCAGATAAAACAGTATGTTTGGCGGATAATTCAACAGACCTGCAACAATTGTTGGACATTGTAGTAACAGAGAGTGCAAGGAAAGGACTATCCTTGAATATCAAGAAAACAGTAACAATGGTGATATCAAAGAAAATCGTGACACCAAAATGTGACATAGAAATAGAAGGGAAAATTCTTAACCAAGTGGATAATTTTAAATACCTTACTCTATATAACTTCTTCTTCTTCTTCTTCTTCTTCTTCTTCTTCTTCTTCTTCTTCTTCTTCTTCTTCTTCTTCTTCTTCTTCTTCTGCTTCTTCTTCTTCTTCTTCTTCTTCTTCTTCTTCTTCTTCTTCTTCGCCTCTTTCTCCATAATCTATATATTTCCCATCATCCCTACCTACCCCGTTGAGACTCAGCAGAGGAGTTATAATTAGCGCACATCACCGCCTCAGATTAATAATCATGTAACCGAATCTGTCACATTTCGGATATTAATCTGAAGGAGGTATTTGTCCAAAACGCCAAATAATAATAAAGATGCTTATTTTTGAAATAACCCAAAGATACAATACAAATATAAGCGGTCGGCTCAGCAGCAATTTTATATTTTTGTTTTATTAGATTTGACTTCCAATTTCATGTCTGCCGAGGAATTGATACTGATCTCTTCCAACTTAGAAATATTGGCTCATCCCAGAATAGATCACAGGATACGATTACAGAGACATGGTTCAGAAATTGCATCCGGAAAATGCTTCACGAAGAGGGAAACTACCTCCCTTTCTTGCAGCAGGTTTGAGTTATGAGAACAGAAACATTACATCATAATATAGCTGTAGTTGTGGTTACACTGCAGCCAGCAGAACAGCCTTATTTTATCTGGAAAAGTACGCTACTTTATTTCCGCAGTTTTACTGCTCGCCAGCAGAAATGTGTTATCTCATCGTCTCAACTCATCTCATCTTGTTCCCCTTTTTCCTTGCGGTGTCGAGGTAAAGTATAAACAGCAGGAGGTTCCCCGCTTATGGGCTTCATGTATCGATATTCCCATGGACTCTGTTATTCCCTACCTTCATCGTATATGTGCTCGGCCTCTTCCTCTGCTTCACTCTGGTCTGTACATCATTGCTTGTTGTGGTATACTGTTAGTTGGTAACCTACTTGCAGTGCCAAACCATTTGACTTGCTGCCTTCTAATAAAATCTAGTGTGGCTATAACTTCCACTTTAGTCCTGATTTCTTCATTTCTGAACTTGTGTCTTCTTGATGCACTGAGTATTCTTCTCGGGAATCTCATTTCTGTTGCAGTGATTTGTTTTTCCTCTGTTTCTGTCACTGTCCAGGTTTGGCATTTATAACATAGTGTTGGTAGGAAGATTGTGTTGTAAAGTGTGTTTGTTTGTTTTTATTTTGTAGTTATTGATCTTATTTTATTTGATCTTGATTTTATTTGTTCTTTAGTATTGGTGCCATTTGTCCAATGAGTTGGTGTGCCTTATTGCATCTGTATTCGATCTCGTCTTCTGATTTGCCATTTGATGATATTATACTTTCTAGGTACTTGAAACTCTTTATCTGTTTCAAGGGATGTTCGTTTAGGAGAATCGTTGTTGATTTTTGTTCTTTAGTTACAGTCATTACCTCTGTTTTACTTGTGGTAATTTTCATGTTATGTTTCCTACACAATTTATTTAGACTATTCATGTGGTCTTGTAATTCAGCTTCTGATTTTGCCATCAGTGCTTGGTCGTCCGCAAACAGGAGTTCTCTTATGGTTAGATTTGCAGATGGTTCTTCTTATATGTTCTCTTCATGCGTTGTTCTTGTGGTCTCTGTTTAGCTTGTTTCTTTACACATGATGTCTATATATGTTATGAACAAGAGAGGGGACAGGACACAACCTTGTCGTACTCCAGATCTTATGGTGAAGGGTTCTGAGTGTCCTCCAGTTGCTCTCACTATGCATTCACTGTTGTTGTATAAGCTTCTACATAGATTTGTTAGATGTGTGATATGAAAATGGAAAATTACTTCCCCTTATGGCTACATAACAAACTACTGAACGTAAGCTTGCCAAGAAATCACAAAAAGGCAGACAATGCTGGGTTTTATTGTGACGTCCTGTAAAGGATATGTAATTACGTTTTTTATTGCTTGCTACACTTGGAATTACTTTGTTGGTCAAAAGGTCTGCATTTTGGGAACAAAATAATGACTTCCCTTTATTGCATTAGTTACCAATACATGGCCAGCAAGCATTTCTATGTTATTTATATGGTAAAATTACTTCCTTTTGTTGCTGCAATTACATCGCCAATCGCCAGGTCACGGGAAAATTACTCCCCGTTATTACATCATTACGTTGCCAGTTTGCAATTATGTGTTATCTATACAGGAAAATTGATTACCCTTGTTGCTGCAATTACATTCCCATCCTGCAAATTACATCAAAATGATCTCTCCCTATTACATCATTTGTGGTTGGTTACGTTGTCAGTTAGCAGGTCTGTGTTATGCGACTAGGAAAATCACTTCCCCTTGTTGCTGCAATTACATTGCCAGCCGGCAGGTCACGGGAAAATGGTCTCCCCTTATTACATCATGGTTTGTTACGTTGCCAGTTAGCAGGTCTGTTTTATGTGAAAAGAAAAATGACTTCTAATTTTTGCTGCATTTAGATTGCCAGGCGACAGGTCACGGGAAAATTACTCTCCTATATTTCAGCATTTGGGGTTACGTTGTTAATTTGCAGGTCTGTGTTATGCTCCTATGAAAATTACTTCCTAAAAACAGGCCTGCGTTATTTGATCGGTTAAATTACATCCATTATTGCTGCAGTTACATTACTCGTCTAAATGTCTGCGTTATTTGATATGGAAAATTACATCCTTTATTGCTGCAGTTACATTACTCGTCAGCAGCTCTGCGTTATTTGTACGGGACAATGTGTTCATCTTATTGCAGTGCCAAAAAAAACCTATGTTTGGACCAAACAAAATTGGATAGCGGAAACTGGAAAGTGGGGGTGCCAATTAAACTCTTATTTACTGCCAAAATAATACCTTGCGGGTGGGATTTGGGGGGAGGGGCTGGGGGAGTTCTTGAGTCTGAGGAGTTAAGGTCGCCTGGCTAGTGCAGTCGCCGCGAAATGTGCACGTTAGGGTTTTCTTTTTGACCCCGACAAAAAGAAATCCCACACCTTACAGAGGATTCGAACCGGGGTCTCCCGAAGGAGAACCCGGAATTCTAGCCACTCGTCCAGTCGCTTCTCAGTAGAGGTCTGTCACAGTTATTAAATGCAAGTTGTTAATATGGTAGCAGACATGTTGTATTATATATCCAGTTTAAGGGGCTTGATAAAGGAACACTACTGTATGCTGTTTTAACTATAGTTTGACTTGTAATCCCATGGTTGTTATGGAAATTTTGAATAAGACGATTTATAATTCCCTGGCACTTATTCAGCTATGGAGGTTAAATGGATAGTACCCAAGCAAGGGCAGCATTTCATGAGATGAAGAATATTCTCTGCAATTTATCTTCGTCAATCGAGGTGAAGAAAATAATTCTTAAGAGTTGTATTGAGCCAATCCTGATATACGGAAGCACATAATGGACAATTAGCAGTCAGGTGACGATTTATGAGGAAGCTGCGGGGATGTGGTTTTCAAAGAAGAATGATGAGAACGCCATGAGCGGGTAGGAAGAGTAATGAAGACATTTTGAAGGAAGGTAACACATACAAAGAGAAATGGCTGCTCACATCAGAAAAGGACGGTCCATATTCTTTGTGCAAACCACAAGAAGGGAAGAGATGGAGTATGTCATCACAACAGGCACGTTGGGGGGCAGGAGAGGAAATGGGGAGAGAAAGAGAGAAGATGCTGGACAGTCCGGAATCATTGTATGAAGGAACATAGGTATCAGAAAAAATTAGCTACACAAGAGACAGAAGGTTGTGGACATTTAATCACCAACGCCACACGGCATGGACTATAAGAATGTTGGCAGTACACGCGAGAAAGAAGGCTGTGGACAGACACGATCACCAACGCCACACGGCATGAATTATAAGAAGTCCATTTCATGTTGTTTGCATTTTTTATTTTAATGTAGCTGTCTCATATAATTTATCTGTATTGACACATGAAGCCTTTATAGCCACAACACTCATTCCATCATTTGTTATTTATTCAATTCTTTTAATGCTAACCTTTTTCATTTCCCTTGTGGCTGAATGTACTCATCAAGTGCCGCGTCCCACTTCCATGGGGAATCTCTACGAAATGCGATCATTGTAATGGATCTGCCCCTTCACTGCTGGTATAGTGACAATCCATCTTACAATCGGCTTGTAGATCTGGCCAAATGCTGCAGTCACTCACTCTAATAGATGGATGCTGAAAGCTTAACAGCGAAAATGTCGCTCGCACTTACAGCACTCATTTGATTGATAGGAAACTAACCCCGGGGTAGGATATGTGGTGTGTTGTTTCTTCACACAATCGACGCCAGCCCACGCAACCAGCCTGCGGCTGTTAGGTACAAAGAAATACTAGGGGGCTTCAACTGAAAACTTTACAAGTAAGTGTGACAGAAATTGCAATAGCCATTCTATTGACTTGAATCCTGTCAATATTGTTGTTTAGGAATATCAAGAGGGTTCAGTACGTGATATCAGGGTGCGGATAAACACGGTGACGTCATGCGGTCAGTTTAAAGATGGCCACCCACATATTGACATGCACAACGATGAGCAGCGTTCTGTTATCCGTTTTGTGATCAGTGAAGGGGTAAGACCTATAGAAATTCATCCGCCAATGAAGGTCCAGTCCAGTATGGTGATGCATGCCTGTCAGTTCAATAAGTGTATGAGTCGAGTCGCAAGTTTCAAATCGGCGTGATTTCTGTGACAGACTGTTCATTACCGGGTCAGGCACACCGAGTAGTGACTCCAGAGTCGATTTTTCTATAGAATTCCAAGCACTTTCTCGTCGCTGGGGGAATTGCGTTGAACGCAGTGGTGACTACATCGAAAAATGATACATTTGTGCTTTACTTTTTCAAAATATATTCACACTCACAAAAACATTCGAGCTTTTCATTTGAACCCCCCCCCCCTCCCCCCATTGTACTTGAGGTCAGACAAACTGCTGCAGCGGTCCCACTGACGAGATGATTGGTGGCAGTGTGAAGGGGTACGTCTGTGGGGCAGGATTTATCCCATCTCATATTGTTCCCATTGTACCTTACGGTCTCGAGGTGAAGTGTAATCATCGGAAGAGTGTCCATTTATGGGTTTCTTGTATCGAGATTTCCATGGACTCTGCTATGTTTCTGTCCATCATTTACGTCGTCGGTCTTTTCTCCTGCTTCCATTATGTCTGGTTATCATTGGTTGTTGTATTACACCGTTAGACTGTAACCTTGTTACATAGCTAAACCATTTAACTTGCTGCCTTCTAATACAATCTAGCGCTGCTATAACCCCAATCTTTGTCTTGATTTCTTTATTTCTTATTTTCTCTCTTCTGCATACATTGAGAATTCTTCTCAGGAATCTCATTTCTGTTGTTGTGATTTGTGTTTTCTCTTGTTCTGTCATTGTCGAGGTTTGGAACAGGTAGTATAGGGTCGGTTAGTTTATCACATCACTTTAGAAAAAGCTCATTTTGTTTGCATAGTATTTATGCCTTTTAAATATACGTATTCGAGGATATATGTTGGATTGTGTTGACCGAACGGAACTCGGTGGCTTATATGGTCAGTTTAGTGTCAATAGATTTTAATTCCCCTAGGAGAGGGCAATAGCGAGTGAGAGAAGAGAGGGGGGGGGGGGTTGTGAGAGAGTGGCAGAGATATATGGGAGCAAGACAGACAGGGAAGACACGAAGAGATTGTTTTTTTTTAAAGATGAGACATGGAGAGAGATAGAGAGAGAATGATAAAAAAGGAAATATATTTGTGACAGTTAGTTAGTTGCATTTCCTTTACAGTACGACGCAGTCAACTCCAGCATTCGATGGCTGTTCGTGATTTCTTAGCAAGTTTACATTCAGTAGTTTGTCATTGCTTTCTGAACGATCGGCAATCATATCATTTTGAGAGAGAGAGAGAGAGAGAGAGAGAGAGAGAGAGAGAGAGAGAGAGAGAGAGAGAGAGAGAAGAGAGAAGAGAGAGAGAGAGAGAGAGAATAATTTAGAATGAAAGAGAGTTTAATTCAGTGGGAGACACAGAGAGAGAGAGAGAGCGAGAATAATTTAGAATGAGAGAGAGTTTATGTCAGCGGGAGACAGGCAGACAGGAGAGAGAATGATGTTGAATGGAGAGGGTTTGTGTGAGCGAGAGACAGAGAGGCAGCAGAGAAAATGATTTAATATGAGAGGGGGTTTATGTCAGCGGGAGACAGAGAGGCAGAAGAGAATGATTTAGAATGAGAGTGGGTTTACGTCAGCTGGACAGAAAGAGGCAGAGCGAGATAATGGTTTAGCATGAGAGAGAATATATATCAGCGGGAGACAAAGCGACACAGAGAGATAATGATTTAGAATGAGAGAGGGTTCATGTCAGTGGAAGACAAAGAGACAGAAGAGGGAATGAGTTAGGACGAGTGTCACCGCCTCACTTGCACATATAATAAAGGGCTGCAATTCCAGCCCAAGGGAAACCATTGAGTCGAGCAGGACCCGAGTAATCTAGAACCTTCTCGAAAGAGATGGTCACCAAGTCCATGATTCCGTGGACACTGATGTGGCCCGCCTAATGCGGGGTCCACGAGGAACTCGGACAGAGTTACCGCCCGTGTCGAGTTAGGACACGCGGAGACCGGCAGAGGACAAACGGACTGGAGAGAGACAACAGGGCCTGCCTGAGAGGGACTCATAGATAGTGATAGATATACTAGGGCTAGATAGTGTGCTAGATTGTTGTATGACAACTATATGTTTGATGTTTAACTATCTGTGATATGTAAGATAAGAGAGCGCGGGTCTGTTTACCCACTGCGCCAACTGTACACTTCATACAATAAATGTTCTATATCCTAGCGAACAGTGTATTGTTGCCTGTATGAATCCGAACCATTATTTAGATCAGAGTAAGACCATGACAGGCTTTTTGGGGGCTAGTTTTCCGGTTTTGGCATAGAATGTTTTCTTATAAACCTGTTAAATGCCATGTAAAATTAATTATTTAAGCATATCACATTGATTTTTGATAACACATTGATTTGTTTAAATCAAAGAAATTATTACCGTTACAAGTTTATATAAAACTAGTAGCTATCTAGCAATAAAATAGAAATAATCTGAGTCCCTCGGCAATGTCTCACCATTGCCTCCGTAGCGCCTCTCTATTTTGATTCTGTAAACAATTTGTTTTTCCGACATGTTACTATTTTGACATTTTTTTTTTTGTGACAGTGACTAATGTTTTCTCGCTCCACGAGCAGATTGTTCTGCAACAAGTGCCGCGTCCAACCGATGAAACCTTTCCAACAGTAACGAGAGTACAAGACAACATCGAGGAGCTTCAAAATTCAGAGCTAAGTTTCACCTCATACTCATTGTACTTCTAAGCTGTACTTCTCATTTTTCATCAATGTATTATTTTGTATCATATTGATTTCTTTACATATTCATAAGCTTGTCACCAACATAACCTTGCATTTTGATTTACACATTAATAATTAGGGGAGTAAACCAAATTTTCGACCACATAACATATTTTTTCTATTTTTTCATATTTCCCCGTTAATTCGTGATACAGCAGCTGCAGTAGTGAACACCAAATACTCCAAACAATCACAGAGTAGATTTAAACCACGATCCAATGTCGGTAAAGTAGTAAGATGCCAATATTGCAATTTTCATCACGACAGTTACGGGATGTGTGACAAATCACCCACCTACCCTGAACACCTCAAAAAGATGGTAGAGAAGCAAACAGCTAAACGCATGGCTTACCACAGAGCAATTAAATGTTATTTCTGCAATAGCTGGGGTCACTATAATAAGGATTGTGAAGGCCGAAAGTTATTGAAACAGGCCAATGCGGCATTAGTAGAAACGTCGTCTGACGAAGAGCTTGAGTCACTAAATGAATGTGACAATCAACACGACAATGAAAGCGAGCTTGGGAATGCTGTAGACATCATCAACACCATTACAAACAATAAGTGCAACACCTGTACGAAGTTCCAACTTGACACAACACTACATTGTGGTCACATAGTCCCAATTGCAATTGAAACAGCTAACGCTGCCTTAACATCTACAGGCAAGCTAGTTTTTTTTACAGGGTTTGTTAACAACAAAAAGTGCACGTTAATTCGTGATTCCGGCGCAACGCTTTGTGGGGTTAGGAAAACATTAATAGACGCTAAAGACTACACAGACAAACATGTGACGTGTCGCACATTTTCAGGTACGACAGAGAAATACCCCCTTGCTTTGGTCGAAATTCAAACACCGTTCATATCTGGGCGAATATTGTGTGCTATCCTTGAAAATCCCGTCGCGGATATTATTCTTGGTAATTTACACAACATACATCCATGCTCTAAAAGAGAAATCAAAATGTGGGAGCAAAAACACGGTATCCACCACAGAAATAGCGACACAAGAGAGAAACACCATTCTTGCTTGTCTCAGACTGCCAAAATACCAAGGGAGACAACCACTGAGGTAATTCAGGAAGAATTTACCGAGGTGTACAATGCAGGGGCGGTCGAATCAAGAAACGATACGACCGAATTAAAACCTCGAATTGAGGATGCTACCAAACTACCAAATACCGAACCTGTAAATGTGCAACAAAACACACAACACACAAACGCAATAACACGACAGACAACCCACAAAACCAACACCGACCAACTGCAGGAATCATTAGAAATAGTAGCGCCAAACTCAACTCACATCACTTTTGGTAATGAACAGAAAGCAGATACAACACTTGCACCATACTTTAAATTAGTAGGACTTAAACCAAAAGTCACTAAGAACGCATCGTGGACATTTAGGCTACAGAATAACATCTTAACTAGATTTTACACCACAAAGCAGACCACGACACAGCAAATTGTTTTACCACAAGCACATCGAAACAAAGTGCTAAAAATAGCCCATGACTCCCCTTTTGGAGGTCATATGGGATACGAAATGACCAAGGCTATTGTCCTAACCCATTTTTTTTTGGCCAAAGTTTGACCAAGAGATTAAATCATTTTGTACATCTTGTGATACATGTCATAAACTGGTCAAGGGGAATAACCCTACTACATTCTCTGTAAATGGAAAATTGAAATTATTACATGTAAATATGTTGAAACCATACTATGCTAGACAGGACAATGAGACAAATGAACAGACGCAACAAACTGTTGACGGAGACGAAACGACAATTTCCCAACGGAATAACACCGCGACAAACGAAGCATCGGTAACGACACACGCCTACGACGCCGACAACGACGAAGACAGATTGACATTACCGACAATCTGTGATATTCACAATGACGACAAATTTGACGACATATTGACAATCGATCTCGACGACGACGACAATGACATTGAAGACAATTTACAAACTGTAGCATCTGTGATAAATCAGACAGATATGGACAACACTGAAATCCCTGTGCCAATTATGACTGATGACGGAAGTATAAAGGACATACATATCTCTGACACTTTGACACAACAACAGCGACAGGACATTTTGATGCTCCTAGACGACTATAAGACGATCTTTTCCAACAAACCTGGACGCACTGATAGAATAACACATTCAATTGTGCTAACAGATCTGAGACCGGTCAAATGTAGACCATATTCTATTCCTCTCCATTACAGATCTAATTTAGATAAAGAAATTTTAGATTTAGAGAAGAATGGCATTATTCAAAAATCTATGTCTCAATATTCTTCACCGATTGTCTTGGTGAAAAAGAAAGACCAGACAATCCGCTTGTGCATCGACTATAGAATATTGAATACCAGAACAACAACGGATGCAGAGCCTATGAACAGTTGTGAAGATCTTATTTTAGATATGGCCCAATCATCCTTATTTTCTAAGACAGATTTAGCGAAAGGATATTGGCAAGTTCCTCTACACCCTTCTTGTAGACATATAACAGCATTCGCAACGCCTCTAGGGTTATACGAATGGCTATATCTTCCTTTTGGCCTGAAGAACGCACCGGCCACATTTGTGAGACTAACAAGATTGTTATTACACGGAATTAATGACGTAGTTGCTTATATTGATGATATATGCGTCCATTCTTCTGATATGACTTCTCACTTACTCACCCTTAAACAAGTCTTCCACCAAATCTCTCTTTTTGGACTTACTATCAAACCTTCCAAGGTTGAAATAGGCTATACACAAATAGACTTCCTTGGTCATAGAATTTCTGAAGGAAAATTGTTGACTGATGATAAAATTGTTTCCAAGATCCTTAATCTAGAAGTACCTACCACAAAGAAGCAGGTTAGAAGTTTACTAGGTCTGATTAACTATTATTCTAAATTTATTCCACATTGGGCAGAACTCACCTCAGTATTTTCTGATATGTTAACTAAAGATCATCCATCAAAAATTTGTAAAAGTACCAGCTTAGATGATGCAATGTGTAGGTTGAAACATATTTTTTTCTAATCCACCAGTCTTACGATTACCCAACATAAATTTACCCTTTATTTTGACCACAGATGCGAGCGCTATCGCAATAGGAGGATGTTTAATGCAGGAAGTGGATGGCGTTCGACACCCGATCCTCTACGTAAGCCGCAAACTGAAGAAGGCTGAGACTCGTTATGCTACAGTTGAATTGGAGTGTTTGAGCCTTTTGTTCTGTATATTGAGACTATCTAAGTTCCTCTTGGGAAGCCATTTTGTGGTCCTCACAGACAGTTCACCATTATTAGTACTGAACCATGGGTCGCCCAAAAACAACAGGTTACAAAGATGGTGTCTTCTACTTCAAGACTTTGACTTCGAAATTCGCCATATTAAGGGCACCGAGAACATAGTGGCTGACCTTTTATCACGGCAGACAAATGCGCCAGTAGAATGACTCTAATCACATTGGCCAGTAGCCACACTATAAACTGTGATACTTTTATTCCGTTACATATAACAGTGTGACTCTACACCTGCTAGAGTACTCTCAGTGATTAGGTTAAGTACGTCACCCTTAAACATACGTTAAGAGCTATATTGTAAGAACTATACCATAAAATGCCTCAGCTCTAGAACGATTCCAGCAAGAAACAGTAACTGTGTTTATTTCAACCAATTATATCAACCAGTAAACTATCTCTGAACAATGTTATATTTCATACGGGACAGTGAGGGCAATCCATACTTGCTGTTGCTACAAAACTTTGCAAACAACCGAAACAGAACAACATCGACGACAACACTCAAGAGACAGCCATACTAACTTTAACATTCATGGCATAACACACGAACGAAGGAACGTCAACGCGCACATCATCGTTGGAGTTATTTAATTAATTAGTTTACTATTAAATATGTATTATATTTCCATTAATGATGTATATAAATTGTGTTAACCTGTAACTTGTACATATTCTACTTTAATATTACAGACGGTACCATTCATATGCTAAATAACCGTCCTATACAAGTGTCTCTATTTAAATTATAACCTATTTTTCAGTTATCGTACAAAAAGTACGTATTTTCTTAAAGGGCAAATATCGCCTAGCCCATTTTTTCTAAGGGCAATAACGCTTACCTCAACTTTAAATATATATTTTAGCCAATTACTATTTTGAATGACAGATGAGTGAATGACTGCGTGAAAGGATTAAATGAGAGAACGATACACTTGGCGGACAAATTGTACGCAAAACGTATTCATTGTAATTTGTCTGCGTCTTCCATGTAAAAGTGCATGACTTGTCTAATTTGTCAATACATGTGTAGAACTTAGTTTAGTAGGGAATTAATTTAGTAGTTATGTTAATATACTTAGATTAGCAGTTAGGATACATCTAAGCACCACTACTTGGAATACCTAGTCAGGTATTGCACACAGTGCAGTATTACATGATTGAGGTTATCCCAACTCGTGACGCTTGGAATTACACCACACATTCAGCACGCACGTTACACAAACCTCAAAACTCAACACTATCAATTTAAAATACAGTCACTTTATTAGAAACATCAACTTATTAGTTAACACACTAACAAGCCAACAAGTACACATGTAGTCTGAGGGGGATAAAAGAACAAGGTAACTACATATTTAGCATTATATAACATACGTGAGTAAAAGTGTATAGAAATACACACACAGATCAAGATTTGAAGGTGTACTTATTTAGCCAAGACTTCGGTCTTGTTAACCCTCTATTATATAGGGGTTATTTGTCTGGGTACCATTTCGGGTACTATGAGAAGGGCAAGTTGTAAATACAACTACTAAAATGCCACGTAACTTCGGTCTGATAAGCATATTTAAGCACACGAGAGACAGGGATCTCTGCACCAAATCAGACAAGTGTTGTATGGTAGAATACATGAGTTTTTAGTGCTAATAGGTAGGTTACCAGGTTACTATCCACCAAACTACAAACACCAACTTTATGTGATTCGGTGACAGAATTAGAACGGATCTAATTCCCAAACAACAAATCATGTCACGGGGGAGGAGGGATCCTGTCACCGCCTCACTTGCACATATAATAAAGGGCTGCAATTCCAGCCCAAGGGAAACCATTGAGTCGAGCAGGACCCGAATAATCTAGAACCTTCTCGAAAGAGATGGTCACCAAGTCCATGATTCCGTGGACACTGATGTGGCCCGCCTAATGCGGGGTCCACGAGGAACTCGGACAGAGTTACCGCCCGTGTCGAGTTAGGACACGCGGAGACCGGCAGAGGACAAACGGACTGGAGAGAGACAACAGGGCCTGCCTGAGAGGGACTCATAGATAGTGATAGATATACTAGGGCTAGATAGTGTGCTAGATTGTTGTATGACAACTATATGTTTGATGTTTAACTATCTGTGATATGTAAGATAAGAGAGCGCGGGTCTGTTTACCCACTGCGCCAACTGTACACTTCATACAATAAATGTTCTATATCCTAGCGAACAGTGTATTGTTGCCTGTATGAACCCGAACCATTATTTAGATCAGAGTAAGACCATGACAACGAGATAGGGTTTATGTCACTGAGAGTCACGGAGAGAATCATTTAAAGTTTCTTTTTTTCGCATATCTCTTACATGACATTGCTGTCAACACCAGGCAAACCTTCTGGCGTATAGAGACAATAGTGGAAGATAAACTCTATGGACCGCTGAGTGAACTAACAAAGACTGTTAGATTCATACAAGAGACAACATTGCAGTTATAGACATATTTCAAGCAGATGAAAGAAGACGAAGAAGAAGAAGAAGAAGAAGAAGAAGAAGAAGAAGAAGAAGAAGAAGAAGAAGAAGAAGAAGAAGAAGAAGAAGAAGAAGAAGAAGAAGAAGAAGAAGAGAGGAGGAGGAGGAGGAGGAGGAGGAGGAGGAGGAGGAGGAGGAGAGAAGAAGAAGAAGAAGAAGAAGAAGAAGAAGAAGAAGAAGAAGAAGAAGAAGAAGAAGAAGAAGAAGAAGAAGAAGAAGAAGAAGAAGAAGAAGAAGAAGAAGAAGAAAGAAGAAGACCAGCATTTGTCAGCTGTTATTGATGTCTTGGTAAGTTTTGCGTTCAGTAGTTTGCTATTGCTTTCTGAACGATCGGCTCGTATACCTCCATAAGTAACCAACGCGATGTGATCCGCTACCGAATCTCGCGCAGCTGTGTTTCTTAAAAGAGTATATGGGATTACGAGCAGCGTCGTTATCAGCTTCGCCAGGGAGTTCGGCCAATTTAAAGTTAGAGAGGGTTTATGTTTGCGGTAGCCATAGGAAACTGCCGGTTGAGATTTTCTTTAGACTAGACATTGTGACAAGTACGGAGACATAAAACATCTGTTTTGAACTAATGTATTATATTGCCATGACTGTTAATAAACTGGATATTATGCGTGTGTTTCTTCTTCGTATTCTTGTTTTCAGGTATAGATGTGACACGTTGACAATTTCGCAATCACTAAAGAATAAATGTGTGGCTTTTTAGTTCAAATTTATCAGAAACGTACTTAGAATATCATGGAGCGAGAACAGGAAAGTGTGTAAATCCTACAAGATTTTAGTATGGAAGAAAATGGTATCATGTCTGAAAAATAAAATACAATGGAAATAATAGATTATATTGTTATATATGTTATATTAAACGTTGCTGTAGCTTGTGGATAATAATCATGGGAGTCCTGGTTACACGGAGAAGAGAGGGGAAAGGGAGAAGTAGAGGGTGAGACACAAAGAGAGTGATGAAGAGATACAGCCTGGGTTTGAATATAGAAGGTGAAAAAATGAGACAGAGAGGTAGAGATAGAGAGGAGGGAAAAGAGACAGAGAGAGGTAAGAAGAGAGACATATAGCGAGAGATAGGGAGAGTTAGAAAGAGAAACAGTGTGGAAGGAAGTGGGGTGGAAAAAGAAAGAGATGAAACATATGAGAGATAAAGAGAGACGGATAGAAGATAGAAGATACGGACAGGAGTGAAGAGAGACAGTGAGAGGGAAGAAGAGAGACATATAAAAAGAGATAGAGAGAGGGCGGGAGCGGCAGGCAGAGAGTGGAGTGGAAGTCAGATTTAGGAGATGGAAATGAGAGAGGCGCGAAGAATTGTTGAGGTAGACTTAGAGAAAATAGAGCGAAAGAGCGAGTGAGGAAGGGAGAAATAATCGGAGATTGACTGAGACAAGGAAAGCGTGATCGATCAACACAGGATGGACACCAGATTTTCCAGACACCTCAGGGAAGAAAGTTGATGAGGAGAGTGAACTAGACTAGGATCAACAATTTGTGTCGAGTTGGCATGGGCCTGCTACTGGATTTATTCATTCATCATGTGCCATGCCGGTAAGCGTGGGCGATCATGCTTCGCCGTCCACACGATCACCAGAGTCGTGGATCAGCTCCGCGTTCTTGTCTCGACCATACCACGTGGCCAAGCCATCTGGGTAACAGTTTACTGTACGTAAACTTGCCAAGAAATCAGACACAGCCAAAACATGTTGGCGTTGACTGCGACGTTCTGTAAAGGATATGCAACTAGTTTAGTTGTTCTCCATATTGTTGATAATTCAATAGCACAGATTTAACTATATAATTTACCATTGTGAGTTTTGCGCTAAGTTTAATTTCTGCTGTCTTCGTTGTTCTAATTCACTACGGGAAAACATTATTTTCAGCACATTAAATCACTAAACACTCTTCTTACAGAAGCAACAAACAAGCGGGGTCTGCGCAGTCTCGACGTATGGTGTCCGCCTCAAGTTCTGGAGGTCCCGGGTTCAAGCACCGGTGTGGACCGGGATGCTTTTTTTTTCACGTGGACTTCCAGTAATAAAATTTCCCCTGGTCTCTGGGTAGTGAGATCGGACGCCCGTGTGTATTGTTGCGCACGTAAAAAAAAATCCCTTGGCAGTTGGAAATCGAAAAAGAGTAGCCTAACGGCGCTGCCCGGGTAAAATATCGAGTTAAAATTATATCCAAAGTATTTCAGGATCCTCGCCGGTGCTACGGAGTTCGTGCACTGAGCTGAGCTTCTCCAGACTCAGCTTTGAGTTAGGAGAAGAACGGACCACTTATGGGTAACACCCGTGTGCCGTGATGTTGATCCATCGACTAAACTAAACTAAACTTAGCAACAAACAATATGTTGCACAATTTATTGCCTGGCATACTTAGCTACACCTCATTAGGTCCATACTGCACAGTTATATATTATATGAAATGAATAAACAAATTATACTTTGACTGACATACTTACATCACATAGTCACTGATATTGTTCCATAAATTGTATTCATCATCATCATCATCATCATCACGTGCCATGCCGACTGGCGTGGGCGTTCATGACTCTCCATAGATCTCGGTCTTTGGTTTTCAGGATCAACTCTACCGTTGATATTCCTCCATGCCACCGTCGCAATCCATCCAGTATCATTTCTCTTGATCTGTCTCTGCCTCTCTTCCCCTTGATCTTTCCAGTTGTCACGTTGTTCTCCAACGCCTCTCTTCTCATCACATGACCAAAGAAAGCTGTTTGTCTCTTTCTCATTGTTGTATATGATGATCTAGTTTCGTTAGCCCCTTTCAGGCAATCATTGTTGGTTACTTTGGCAGTCCAAGGAATTCGCAACATTCGTCTCAGGATCCACATCTGTTGCTTCCAATCTTTTCTTAAATTGTTCATTTACATTCCAGGATTCACAGCCATACAGCAAAGCAGGTTCTACATAGCATTTCAGCACTCTCTTTCTTACATTCAATGATATGGCATTATTGCATAAGATATTCTTCATTTTCCTAAATCCAGCCCTTGCTTGCCCTATTCTGCTCTTAATCTCTATTGTGCATCTTCCATCTGATGTTATAAATGTCCCTAGATATTTAAAACTATCCACTTGGTTAAGAATGTTCCCTTCTATCTCTATTTCACATTTGGGTGTTACCTGTTTCTTTGATATCACCATTGCTACTGTTTTCTTGATATTCAAGGATACTACAATATTCAACAATTATTGTAGATCTGTTGCATTATCCGCTATCAATACTGTGTCATCTACATAGCGGATATTATTTATATTATAACCTCCAATTATTATTCCTTTCTTTTCTTTAATCTCTCTCATTATTACTTCGGCTTAGAGGGAGAAGAGATCCGGTGACAAAACGCATCCCTGTCTTACAACCATCTTTATATGTTCATAATTTCCTTCTTTATTTCCCATTTTAATTGCTTCTATTTGGTTCCATTAAATATTTTTTTAAAATTATTTTGAGATCTTTCCCATCAATGTTAATATTGTAACAGTAAAGGGAGCTTAGGAGTTAATGGATGCTGCGCATTCATTAACTAGTGGGAAATCATTAGTTAGTGAACGTGTGTACACGAATGGGTAGACGTATCCAGGGCTTGCACACACGTCACTGGGGAGACTTGGGACTTGGGATTCAACTAGGAAAGATGTCGGTGTTTACCATCATCAGTCAGAGGACGTACGATTTCAATGAATAAACGAATGTTTATCTAACAGCCGAGACTTGTCCACTATATTGACACGAGCCTTCCACACACAGCCTTATCATATCATCACCACACTGTTATACAGGCTGTTTTGGTGCCGTCGACCAGGATTTCAAACATGGGATGTCGCGGAGATTGTTGACTAAAGCGAAGAATTTTGTCTGCGTCTAGAGACGGATGTTATGGAAGTTCTCAAGTAAATAATAAGAGACGCAACAACTGAAAGCCCGCCCAGGGGTAGTTGTTGTGATTTCTCGGTGTTTGTTAGGGGATTCTCAGTCAAGGTCAGAAGGTTTGATAATCTTGATTTATAGAGACTGATAATTTTTTATATACCTGACTCACCAGTATATAGGGCCTTGATTGCTGATATACGCTGTTTCTTTTGTAAAAGTCAAGAATTGCTATTTTACATTGAAATTCATAAATGATGTAATGATGTTGTCACCACTAGATACATCTTACAACTTATAAAGTCCCGAGGTACAAGAAATAAATTATGTATACAACCGAATAATCAGCTCCAATTGGAACCGAGAAATCTCGAGAATGATAAAATTTATGAGCACGATCTCAGCTCACTGGACTGTTAGAGGTTAAATCAAGGTCAATTTTTACTTTCTGAAATTATCGAATCAAGGTCGTCAACCGTCACTTCAGCTGAGTGAAGACATTAGGTCTGTTTAACTTGTCTCAAGTCAAAATTGTTTCAGTTGAATTGAACTAACCGTTGTTGGAACGCCACATAACACGTAATGTTCCGAGTGTTGAAACAGAGTGGCCATCGTCAGGCTTGAATCAATCCATTGTTGACTTGTCGTTTTTTTTAAACGTATGGCAGCACATCCGTGAAATCTGGTTTTGCTGGAACTGTTAACTGTTCTTGGTTGAAATACAGTGAAGGTGACCTTGCTTGTCTGAAGGTAAAGTCCAGAGTTTTTTAGCCAACGCTTAAGATCGATCAATCAGTCAATCAATCGACCAATCAATCAGTCAATCGATCAATCAGTCAGTCAATCGACCAATCAATCAGTCAACCAATCGATCAATTAATCAAGCAATCAATCGATCAATCAATCAAGCAATCAATCAGTCAGTATTGTATCGAGCGTTGTAAATTTAAAGGCCAAACGAGCATAATCAGCGGCATGTAAACAACTGGAAGGAATCGACTTCGATTGAAGTGAGAAATCCAGAGGCTCTTCTTTTTCTGCTCCTTTCAAGTTTGTCGATCAGAGTCCTTTTTTATCAAGATCCTCGATTGAAATTTTTTTCATCAAAATGGTCAATTAGAGTCCCTTTTGTCAGGATTCGCGATTGGAACTGGAACCTTTTTCATCAAGATCATCGGTTGGAGTCTTTTTCGTCTAGTTTAGGTAATGGATAATTTTAGATTAATTAATTGAACAGAATATTTCTTGCTGCTTACTTTGAAATAATATTGTCTGAAAATATTTGTATATTATATTGCTTGATAATTTCCATTATAGATTTTTAGGATGGAGCCCCAAGATTTTTCTCAGGTACTAAGTGGAGTTGGTGGAGCGATATCAAAGTTGGACGCAGTATTAAGACAGCAAAGTGTAATCAGTGATGTTGAGAGATTTAATGGACAGGCGAATCAGTTTAAGAAATGGGTTATTTCTATTGAAAATCATACTTATCTAGTGAACGCTACAGATGAGGATAAAAAGAATTTAGCATATAGAACTAGTACAAGTCCAGTTTCTGACCATATAAGAAGGAAGCTAGAAGCGGGAGTAGGTGAAACCTGGGAACAATTTAAAGACGACCTCGCACGTAAATACGCGGAAATTACTGATCCACAACACGCATTCTCAATGTTGCGACAAACGAGACAAAATACTACAGAAAGTGTACAGCTATACAGTGATAGATTAATCAATTTAGCTGAAGAGTCATTTTTGGGACAGAATGTACGAGCTGAAGAAGTGGAACGGATGTTGGTGGGGATTTTTGTTGATGGGATTAGGTCAGATGGACTGAAATTTAAATTATTGAGAGAGAATCCTGCAAGGTTGTCACAAGCGGTAGATATCGCTATACAAGAAGAAAGCTTGAGGAGAAGGTTTAGATTGAGGGTAGGATGAGAGTTAGGTAGTAGTTCGGAAGATAGAATTGAAGAACCTATGGAATAGGACAGTATAGACATGAATGGAGAGGAAGACGAGGAGAAATACAGATGGTACAAGGAAACAATAACGTATATAATCAAGGTAGAGAAGGACAAGTGAGAAATACTGTAAGAAACATGGGGGGTAACACAAATAACGCAAATGTGGTTTGTTGGGGATGCCACCAACGTGGGCACATTTTTCGCTTCTGTGGTAACAGACGTGTCCCATTGAATACACAAAATAATAGAGGTGCTCAGAATAGTACACAGAATAGAACTACAAATAGTAGATCAGCAAATGGGAATTATGGAGAAGTGCAGAGAAATTTTAGAAGGTCAGGAAATCAGGGAAATTGGCATCCCGCTTACTGAACAGGATCGGCAGTAGGGGGGAAAATAGTAAGATCCAAAAGATGAAGCAATGTATTAAAAACCCAAATGATGAGTATAATAGGACATTTAGAAATAATAAACATAAGAAGTTATCTCCCCAAGTTGAGATAAAACAAGTGTCACTAAATATGGTTGATCCTAGCTCGTGTATAATAGAAATAGGGAAATATAAAGTTAGAACATTAGTTGACTCGGGAGCGCAAGTTAGCGTGATTAAAGAAACATTTTTATATCGAATGTTAAAAAATTGTAAAATATTTAGAATTCATGAGAATCTTCATTCGGTAACTGGACACAAATTAGAAGTGCTTGGACAAACGATGATAAATTTTTAATTAGGAGGGATAAATGTTAGGCATATGTTCCATGTGGTCAAGGATTTAAATAGAAATATGATATTGGGTAGAGATTTTTTATTGAAAAATGGGGTGAGACTTTTTTTTGATTTGCATAAATTAAAATTCCAAGGTGTTTACGTAGATTTAGAAGAGGATATGCATGTGTCGACACTAGTTAGAGTCAAAACGACCATGAATTTGAAACTACAAACAGTTAATTTAATACAGGCAAAAATGAAAAAAAATCCGTACTTTTCGGTTGGACAAACAGTTAAAATAACGGAATTAGAGAGGGAAATAATACAGGAACCTGGCTTAGAAGTCACCGATGGGTTAATAGTACTAGATAAACATCTCAGCTTTCCAGTAATGCTCCTAAATAATACAGGAAAAAATATTACATTATATAGAGGTTGTGTAATTGCTAAAGTAGAGTATAGTGAGAATAACATGTTAACTATAGAAAAAGAAAACAGATTAGGAAATAAGTATTCAGAAACTTCCAGGATTGGAAATAATGCCAGAAATAAGTATAAAAGAAGATGGACAAGACGAAATGATGAATTGATCCATACATGTAAGAAACGTCCATCTCAGATAGATACAGTTGATAAAAAGACAAGAGAACAAGAATTGTTGTCACAATTAAAAGCTCTACCGGAGAATAGAGAAATATTAGAAAAATTGGTGAAAGAAAATCAAGACGTTTTTGCGGTTAGTGATTTAGAATTGGGAAGGACACAAACAGTTACAATGGAAATAGATACTGGAGACCATCCACCAATTAGTTTAAAGCCATATAGAACTCCATTAAGAAATAGAGAGATTGTGGAAAAGGCAATAGAAGATATGTTGAAAGCAGGGATAATAACAAGGTCGAAGTCAGAATGGTCATCTCCGGTCGTCATCGTGGCCAAACCTGATGGTTCGAGTCGTTTTTGTTGCGACTACAGGGCGTTGAACAAAATCACTAAGAATGTAGCGTACCCACTACCAGTAATTGATGATATTTTGGGGCTGCTTAATGGCTCTACATTTTTCACAACACTAGACGCAAGGTCAGGATTCTGGTGTATTCCGATGTCGAAGGACGCTCAAAAGAAAAGTGCTTTCTGTACTCATATAGGTTCTTACGAATTCTTACGTATGCCATTCGGGGTTCGAACTGCGCCGTCTCACTACATGCTCTTAATGAATGAAATTTTAGAAGGTATGCAAAAGTTTGCACTAGCATACATAGATGATGTTCTCATATTCACAGCAGGAGATGTAGATGATCATTTAAAGCATATTAGGTTAGTGTTCGATAGACTAAGAATACATGACGTTAAATTGAAGCTTAGTAAGTGCCAGTTTTTAAAGACAGAAACAAAATATTTAGGGTATATTATAAATAGAGACGGTATTAAACCAGACCAAGACAAAATAAAGGTTATTAAAGAGTTACCTCCTCCAACTAACATAAAAGAAGTGCGTGCGTTCATAGGAACCTGTGGGTATTATAGGTGGTTTGTCCCAGCATTTTCAAAGATTGCAGAACCAATTACAAATTTGACGGGCAAATACGCTAGATTTAAGTGGGATGATGAGTGTCAAAAAGCATTCGATCTTTTAAAAAACAGTTTAACAGTGGTACCACTATTGACGCATCCAGACTTGAACAAACAATTAATACTATATACAGATGCTTCGGACAATGCAATAGGAGCATGTTTAGTTCAACCATATGAAGGAAAAGAGTCTGGAATACCAGGGGTTAAAAATGAAAGGCCAATATACTTCTTATCTCATAAACTTAGCAAATCTCAACGCAAATGGACGACTATTGAGAAAGAAGCTTACGCTATACACTACGCTCTTCAAAAACTAAATTACTACTTACATAACGCCAATTTCATTATTAGAACTGATCACATGCCATTAAAGTCTATATTAGAAGCACCAATACAAAATAGGAAAATACAAACGTGGGCATTGAATCTACAGGGATACAATGCTAAAGTGGAATATGTTTCAGGAAAACATAATACATGCGCCGATCTATTGTCTAGGGTCCCATATCCACTGTCATCAGGAAACACAGAAGATGAAGGAGAACCAGAAATAGACGATCGAAACTGGCAAGTAAATATATTAGATTCTGCCATAATAAATAAAGAAGACTTTGAGAGTTTACCGTCAGATCAAGAGTCTGAACCTAGAGCGGAAGACCCACGTTTATCACAATTTAATATAAAAGATGAACAAGAATTAGATCCAAAAATAGTACAGATAAAAAGAAAACTGAAAGAAACAGGGGAAAATAGTTTTAAAAGAAAATTTGTAGAGCTACAAGAAGACAATCAATTATATTATATCAATGAAAAAGGTGAGGGATTAAGAAAGTATATTCCGAAACATTTAGAACGGGAAGTTTTAAAGGCATATCATGATGATAATGGTCATTTTGGACGAGATAAGTTAGTTAAGTCTATTAGCAGTAAATATTACTGGCCGAATTTATTTAAAAGCGTATATGAATATGTTGAAGCATGTGAAAAGTGTAGGTTAAGAAACATGAAGATAATTAAATGTCCCTTACAAGATACCGATATTCCTCAATTTCCAATGCAGAAAGTAAGTTTGGATATTTCAGGTCCTCATCCAAAAACATTATCGGGAAATGTATACCTACTACATATCGTAGATTCATATAGTCTTTGGTCAGAAGAGTGCTGATTCAGTTATAAATATGCTGTTACAAGAATTTATACCAAGGTTTGGGTGTCCACAAATAATACTTACAGACAATGGGAAAGAATTTGTAAATAGAAAGTTTGAAAAATTAGTAAAATATTTGAATATAAAACACATTAAGACTTCATATTACAGACCAACTTCGAATGCCAAAAATGAGCGACAACATAGGACATTATACAATATACTAGGAAAAATGTAGAAGAACACGATATGGATTGGGATCTTTATTTGGGAATAGCATTAGGAGCGATCCGTACACACCAAAATGAAGGAACAGGTTTCTCACCGTTTTACCTAGTACATGGGAGAGAACCAATATTACCAATTGACAATTTATTAAAACCTAGGAGAAAATATATGGGGGAAGATTTTCAGGAAACAAGGTTGCAAGAAATGCACAAAGCACATATACGTTTAAGAAATAATATAATTAAGGCTCGAGAAAGACAGAAGAAATACACAAATAAAAATGCACACTTACAAGAGTTCAACATAGGTGATAGAGTTTATTACAAAAAACATAGGAAAAATTCTAAGTTTGATGCTCATTGGGTGCCGGGATATTATATTTTAGAAAAAAAAAGGTCCAGTATCATATACTATTAAGAATCAAGTTACAGGGCATGTTGCACGTTCACATGTAGAGCACTTAAGACGGGATAATGAGGAAAAAGATGCAGAGAATAATAATTATTATTATTATTCAGAAGAAATATTGTCAGATGGACAGATTGTCAGACAAATGGAATATCCAATACCTATAGAGAATGGGAAACAAGTAACAACAGCATCTACTACGGCTGAACAAGAAGAAACAATACCAAAAACAGTCGTGACAGAGGAAAACAACACGTATGACGGTTATAATAGTGAAGAATCAATCAAGGAAAAAATAGAAGCTCCATTTATGAATACAAGACAGGCAGTAAAAAGAAAGTTAGATAGACAGAAAGAAAAAGAAATTAAGAGGCAAAGGAAGTTTAGACTGAATTCTTCAAGTGATGAAGATATGCCACTGTTTGAAAATTTATTAAGACGTCAAGACAGAAAAATTAGATTGGATTTAGAAAGGAAGAGATTAGCGGTTGCTAGTAATGGATATACAGATGCGGAACAAGAGATGGATGAAAAGTCAGAAACTGATGAAGATGCTGATATGAAAGAAGATAGTTCTCCTCAGGAGGATGACGACATTGATGTAGATATTGCACTTATAGAAAACAATTTGAAGCTATTAAGAAAATGGAGAAGGGATAAATAGCGTGGTAGGATATTCTGCAGATTGCAGATAGAAGAAGAAGTTAGACACGGTATTTCTGAATTTCTGAGGAAGTTGACAAATAGCTTAGTCAAGAGTTGTCGGGATGAATAGACATAATGTTGTAGTAAGTTAAGACTTATTGATATGTGCTTTATTATCATTTTGATTTTTAAGTTGAAGTGTTGAGTTTTTCTTAGACGGAAAATAATTGATTAGTAGTCATAATATGTATCTATATATATGGTTTTTCATTTCATCACATATGTTTAATTTTATTAATGTGTGGGGATAAAGATGATGTCAAAGAATGAGGGGGTTGATATTGTTTAGTCTGTGTTTGACTTCAATTGTTCTTTATAAAATGTAAAGATAACTTAACTTTGCTTTTATTGAGTTATCCTGAGTGTGTTTAAAATAATTCCTAGCTAGACGTTCAGTTATGGGAAAAATGAAGAGTTGTTTTTGGGAACTTACAGAAAAGGTGAAACAGACGACTTAAAGTTGAGTTGTTTAACGTATATAACGTTTATAAATAGAAATTGAGTTAAGGGGGAAGTTGTGGTGATTAGTGAAGTGATTCAGTATGTTGTAATGGAGGAGTATAATTAAAAGTGGCTGGGGGTATCAGCAACAATTGATAATTACATGTGGCTTAGAAAGAGTTAAAAATGGGGGATTGAATTAGGGACTACATTAGACGGTTCGTATTGTAAATACGTGGATTGAAATAGGAGCTGGGTTGAACAGCGTTTAATGGGAGAATATGGGGGGGAATGCCAGGTTGAATTTTGGCATTTAAATAAGTGGACACTGGAAGAAGAAGACTGTACGTAACAGTATACTAATAATTTGGAGGTTTTGAAGGAATGGTTGAATTTGACGAGGTGTATAATACAAAATGGTTGTAGTGTTGGATCAACTTTTTGATAACAACAATTATTATTGACGAAAATGAAGATAAATTTTAGAAACTTTATTTTTATAAAGTTTTGAGAATGCATGGGAAAGAGAAATGTGGTTACTTCTTACTTTTTCCTTACTTTCTATTTTTTTAAGGTGCGCACCTACCCAACCTAACTGACTTAACTAAACTTTTCTGTCTATCCTGGAATAGCGAGAATGTGAATAAGGGAGAAAAAGATAAGGGAAATATATTCAATTTTTGTCAATCATAATTTAGATGGACACTTTAAAAGCAGTTCGCTTATAGAGAGTTTTGTAGAGAGATTTTGTGGAGAACTTTATAACGGATTTTATAGAGAGTTTTGCATTGTTGATATTGTATGAATTATGTTTTTGCTTAGCATTTGGATATGATGAGATAGGAGGGTGAGATTTTGACTTAGGAAATATATGGGATTGTTGGGCAGGTATGATATAGAATCGTAGAGTAAAGGGGTTAAGAGTTGGGGTTGAGACTTTTTCAGGGAAAAAGTCTACTTGAAGAAGGGGAGGAATGTAACAGTAAAGGGAGCTTAGGAGTTAATGGATGCTGCGCATTCATTAACTAGTGGGAAATCATTAGTTAGTGAACGTGTGTACACGAATGGGTAGACGTATCCAGGGCTTGCACACACGTCACTGGGGAGACTGGGGGACTTGGGATTCAACTAGGAAAGATGTCGGTGTTTACCATCATCAGTCAGAGGACGCACGATTTCAATGAATAAACGAATGTTTATCTAACAGCCGAGACTTGTCCACTATATTGACACGAGCCTTCCACACACAGCCTTATCATATCATCACCACACTGTTATAATATTTCCAACATTTTAATCATTTCATCATGTTTTACTTTATCAAATGCCGTAGTATAATCTATGAAGCACAAGTATATGTCTTTCTGTTTCTCTATTATCTTTCTAATTGTATCCGTAATGTATATATTGCATTGTTTGTACCTTTTCCTTCCACATTTGTCATTATCATTCTCATTATTATTTCTTCATCACACTCGCCACACGACAGCCACAGACATAACAGCCACATAATCTAGAACTGTCTTCTTGTCCCGCGACATACGATGTACCACACATAAATACCCAACCCACACACACACACACACACACAGCTGGAGAATTACACCGCACACAACAACCACATCATCTAGACCTGACATCTTGTCGCCCACACAAGCTGCATCACACTTAAACACCGCAATCCCTCCACACACACACGACTGGAGGCATGAACCACACACACAACAACCACAACATCTATACCTCCCATCATGCACCCACACAAGCTGCACCACACTTAAACACCGCAATCCCTCCACACACACACACACACACACACACACACAACTGGAGGCATGAACCACACCACAACAACCACAACATCTAGACCTCCCATCATGTCACCCACACACTAGGCATCACACATAAACACCCCCATCCACACACAAAGACACAGCTGGAGGCATGAACCACACACAACCGTCACATCATTTAGTACCCCTATCTTGTCACCCACACACGATGTATCACACATAAACACACTCACCACACACACACACACACACACACACACATAGCTTGAGGAATAAATCTCACTCACCAAAAATATCATCTAGAGCCCCTATCTTGTCACCCACACAAGCTGCACCACACGTAAACACCCCACCCACCATACACACACACACATACTACACACACACACAGTTAGAGGCATGAACCACACACAACAGCCACATTATTTAGACCTCCCATCTTGTTATGCACACGCGAAGCATCACACATAAGCACTCCCACACCCACACACATATATACACACGCACACAGCTGAAGACATGAACAAATGAACCACACAATCATCACATCATTAAACCTCCCATCTTGTCACGCACACACGATGCATGAAACATAAACACCCCCCTCCACACACACACACACACACACACACACACACAGAGCTGGAGGCATGAACCGCATACAGCAACCACATCATCTAGCACTCCCAACTTGTCACCCGCGCAAGCTGCACCACACATGAACATCTCACCCACACGCACACACAGATACACAGTTGGAGGCAAGAATCATACACATCAGCCACATCATTTAGACCTCCCATCTTGTCACACACACACACGATGCATTAAACATGAACACCCCCATCAACACACACACACACACACACACACACATATATATATACACACACACACACACAAACACCCACACACACAGTGCTGGAGCCATCAACCACACACAATAGACCCACAAACACGGCTGCAATCACTGTGTGAGACGACAGCTGCACGCACAAGATGAAATAACATGCCCCAACCACCTGCGGCTCGAAGAGAAGACAGCATTTGTGCTGCACTCATGAATAATCCTACAGGATTAAATCACCAGACAGTTTTCAACTATAAGCGCTTCCTCTAATCCTAGCAGAGTAGAAGAGGATGTGCAGCCGTTAGTTTAATCCTCTCTCAGGAAGAGGGAAATAAACGTGATTCCCTGAGGGGCGTATAGACTGATACAGTGAGGAATTCTTAGAGTCAGTCACGTCTGTTTGTGAGCCAGCAAGGATTAACGTGGAGTCAGGCAAATATGTGTTTGAGTCATCAGACAGACAGACAGACAGACAGACAGACAGACAGACAGACAGACTTCGGCACAAGCAGGATTATTAAAATACTGAATCGAGCAATGACATCCTAATGTGTCTGACACTCGCCCGACTAGTGTATCACAAGTTGAACAGCAATCTTGAAGTCTAGAACATATCAGTTCATATTGTGACTGTTCTGAAGTGAATTTCTACAATTACATGTCTCAGAGCCGCCCGCCTAGCTTGTCAAAAGTCACGCTATAGTGGGCATTCTCTCTGGGGAATTGTTGATTTTACTTTCACAAAAGTCCCATCATTAGTCGTTAGGAAAATTCTTCACAAATAGCCCCTGGGCTTATTCTGATTACAGGGATGTAGCGATCACGTGCGGCAATCAGTCTTTCGCGTGTGCGTGCTCCTTCCCAACACACATTTGGAGTACATCCATTAAAACTCGATCTGAGATTTAAAGTTTACATATCTCTAGTAATTGATACAAGTCAAACATTTTTAGCGTGCGATGTCATGGAAATTCGACGGCGATTTGATGGCGAGTCGGTAACGAGGATTTAGCTCACCTTTTCAGCGTTATCTAAAGATTCCTAGATGGGGTAGAGTGGTGATTTGATTTGTTTGACTGTCAATTATCTTGAGTTCAAATCCATTTAGAAAATTGATTTTTTTTTTTTGCGGGGTGGGGGGGGGTTGGGGGGGGGGGGGGGTCATCCATTATGATTATGGGATTGTGCCAAGATGTGACCACGATTAACGAGTATTTTTATTTTTATTTATTTATTTTTTTTTTTTTTGCGTTGGCTCGATTTTGAACTCAGCGTGCTATAACTGTTAGTAGCTGTCAGGGTCTTAAACTTGGCTCGCTAACCTAACACATGTGAGACAGTACAAGTACAACGTGATTCGACTTAAGACTCAACGACACAACGTTCAATGGATTTATTTACAGATCATATACAGTACGATGATCACTACAAGATATACTTGACACTTCAATACACTTACATACACAATACAGCTCACAGTCTATCTCTCAAGATGTCCAGACACTCGACTTTCAGGCACAAAACCACACAACGCCTTTCTCTCATCTTGCGTCCAGTCGAGTCCACGTCCCAGAGCTGTCTGCCTATAGCTCGCAACTTGCCTCCACCTGAAGTGGCTTCACGAGGCATGCGTGCGTCTTGCGTCGTCCTTGCCTGACCGCTGGCCGTCTCGTCAGCCAGCAACCTCGCAGGCAGGTAACTACTACTCGCCTGGCGGCGTAACGAAGTTACGGCATCCCTGCTGGGGACTAAGTCGCCTGGCGGGCGTAACGATGTCACTGCATCACTGCACTACTCTAGACTCTGACATGCTCCCCCGGCAACTTCATGAAAGATGTCATCTTTCATGTATAATATATGTACATACTGGGTTAATATTTTAACCTTGTCAGAGTCGACCCTTCTGTTGTTATATACATTGGTATCATAATACATAGAAATACACATCTGCCATAGAAACATATAAGAAATGGAAGTTGTGTTCAACGACATGTGGTGTTCAACCTTTAACACTTGTCAGGTTTCATCTTCTCGATGGCTGATTACCTCAATTGCATTATTGACCCAGTCAGATCGGTAGTACCAGATTCCAAGCATCTACCTCGCAGCCTCCAAAAAAAACGTAATAATATGGTTCTTGAAACAAAAAACCATCTGGCTAGACCGAAATACGGCTTTATAAAAGTCGCATTAAACGCTCAAACCCTGACCTCATTTGGCCAGGAGCTCTTGTGTTGGTCTGCAATGTCGGTAACACTCTACCATGCCCAGTAGATGGCTTCTTGGTGTGTTAACAATCTGGCAACAACATGGCTATTTATATACAACACATTACAGTATACATTTCAAATTATGGCCCTTTGTGTAATAACAAATAAATGAAAGGGGAATAACTTCAACATTTATGAAATATAATAATTTACAATAATTATTCTATTTCTTAGCGTCATCGCTTGATGTTTCTTCATACTAACGAGAAAAAGTCGGTAGTATGAATACATTAATCAAGATATGATTCTAAGATTACACTACATAAATATATAAACACACAATTCGTGTATTCAACTTTGTTGATTCCTAAAGATTTTAGAATCGTCATAGCTTTTTAAACTTTTATTTGTCGTCTGCTAATTTTGCTCTAAATTTCTAACTAATCCGGAAGTACACACGAACACTAAACAGCTGATGTTGAAACTTGTAGAACACACTTGTTCCGGTCTGATGTAGTTACGGAATGTACAATGTTCTAATCGTTCATGTGTTGGATGTTTCACTGTAAAGCCTTCTGGATTTCGATTGACTGCAGTGGTGTAGCTGTCAATGTTTAGGTCACACTTTCACACACGGATTTAAAATATCACTGGAAAGTTCCAAACGCAGATACCACTGTCAAATTGGATAGTTCGCTTACGGTAAGTTTTGAGTGAATGTGGCACTGTTGTTGTTTCGTAATATATACAATTAATAAAGTTCGCTTTCTACCACACACTACACAATTATACACGACAATCACTACATTAATTAATAAAATAAGAACACTATATATATTGGGAGTAACCCCTATCACATCACATCGTAGACGTTACACAGCTTTTTGTGAATGGAAAAAAAATTCACTGATGGATGGCTGTGTTAATCTGAGTGTATTTTACACACTGCACTCAGACATTGGTGCTTACTGGGTCGGTCGGACAACGGGACAAAAGATCGGCAATCGTGTTGGTTCTGCCTGGGATATGTCGAACATCGAAGCTGTAATCTTGGAGTTTAAGAGACCAGCGCGCTACCATCTGGTTTGAAGGTACACCTGAATTTATAAATCGCAACGGGCTGCTGTCAGACTCCACAATGAAATGGCGTCCTAGAAGGAATCTGGACAATTTAGTTATACCCACCACTAAAGCTAGGGCTTCCAACTGAGGTATTGACCATGCCCGTTCTCCTGGGTTTCAGTTTCCTGGAGACGAAGTACACAGGGTGAAGGATGTTATTGTGCTCTTGCAACAAGACTGCTCCAATCGCCACGGAGCTCGCGTCTGTACGCAATCTGAAAGGTAAATGGAGATTGGGCAATTTCAGGATGGGATTGTGTAAGCTATTATCAGAAAAACAAGATAATACTTTACGGAATGCAAATTTTAGGCATTCATTGCTTACAATTTTCTCCGGTTTATCTTTTGTTAGTAAGTTAGTAAATATTTCGGTCAGTTCAGAAAAATCAGGAATGAACTGCCAGTAATAATTTATCAGTCCCAACAAACTTCTGACTTGCTTTTTCGTAGTCGGAAGTGAGAGTTTTAGTATCTTGGACACAATGTTATCGTCTGTCGTGACAAAGCCATTGGATATTTTGTACCCCAAGAAGGATATTTCCTGGTAGGCTATGTCTACTTTTGCAGGCTTTACCGTCAGTCCGTGCTGTCTAATACGTTCAAATGTCTGTTCTAATGTCTTTATGTGCTCTGTCATCGTCTCTGTGTGAACACAGATGTCGTCTATATAGCAAATTATGTTAGGTATATCTACTAGTAAAAGTCGTGTCATACGTACGAATGTGGCTGGGGCATTGACACGCCCAAATGGAAGTTTGCACCATTCGTACAATCCCCAAGGTGTGGCAAATGCTATCAGATGTCTGCTCTGTTCGTCTACCGCTATTTGCCAGTAACCTTTAGTCATGTCTACCTTCGTAAAGAACCTAGCGTCTGTCAGTTCTGTCAGTAGATCGTCAGAGTTTGCCATTGGCTCCAAATCTAGAAGAGTTATCTTATTGAGCTTTCTATAGTCGACACAGAGTCTTATCGTGTTGTCCTTTTTGCGTACTATGACCATTGGAGATGAGAAGTCTGATTGGGATCGTCTTATGATGATGTTTTTCTCTAAGTTGATGATCTCCTGATGTAATTGTTCTTTGTAATGTAATGGAATGGTGTATGGTCTGCATCTTATGGGTGTGTTTGACGTGAGTGTGATGTGATGCTGTACTAATTCTGTTTGTCCTGGGTTGTTAGAGAAGATGGTGTTGTACTGTTGTATTAGCTGTTTGCAACTGTCTGTTTCTGCTTGAGTTAACTTTGGGTTGATTTTAATCTCCTTCAAGCAGTTTGTCGTGTCTAATGTAGGTGTTGGAATGTCGTCACTAGCCTCGTCATCTTCACGATCTATTATCACTGTACAAGCTGTTGTATCGTCTTGTTCGTTGTCTCTGTTGTAGTATGGTCTTAGCATATTTATGTGGAATATTTTGTGTTTGTCTTTTATTTGGATCTCGTAGTCTACAGGTGAAATCTGTCTCGTCACTTTAAAAGGTCCCTGCCAAGAATCAGTCAATAAGTGTCTGTCACTAGGTAATAGAAGAAGAACGTCCTGTCCAGGTGTCAACATTATTGTCCTGTTACCTTTGTCAGCATACTGTCTATAAGTAGCACCAGATAATTTTAGTGCATTCTTTGCAATTATACAAGATTTGATGATTCTTTCACGCAATGATGTAACGTATACGTATGATGATATGGGTTTAAGTACTGGAGTGGAGTCAGTTAACATTTGATGATAAATAGTTAATGGGCCACGTGGTTTGGCACCATAGATAAGTTCAAAAGGAGAGAAACCGGTACTAGAATGTGGTACCTCGCGATAAGCAAAAAGAATAGCTGGTAGATATACATCCCAGTTATTGGGGTGCTCTTGCGTGACTTTTGCAAGCATGTGCTTTAAATCGCCGTTAAATTTTTCTATAATTCCACTAGAGTGAGGATGGTACGGGGAATGGAAACATTGCTTCACTCCCAACATTTTGGTGAAAGCTTGGGTAGATGCGGCGATAAACTGAGTGCCCCTATCTGATTGGATAGTGTCTGGAAATCCTATCCGAGAAAAAATATGGAAGAAAAATTCCATTATATCATTGGCAGTTATGTTCTTTAGCGGAATAGCTTCCGGCCAGCGGCTACATTGATCAATGTCAGTTAGAATATATTTATTCCCTCTAGTTGTTGTATGATTGAGAGGGCCCACTATGTCGACAGATAATTTCTCAACAGTCGACTGGCTAAGTCAGTAACTTGTAACTTTGCCTGTGGGTGTTACCTTTTTTTACCAGTTTTTGGCAGATGTCACAACTTCTGCAATATCGTTTAATGTCATTGCAAAATTTGGGCCAATGAAACTGTGTTAATAATCTTGATCTGGTCTTAGCGTATGCCATATGCCCTGCAAGAGGTATATCATGGGCAAGATGTAAGGCTTGCTTACGATAATTAGTTGGCAAAACAGTTTGCTCTGTTGTGTTATCACCTCTGGTATAATACCTAGTGAGGATATCATTTTTCACAGCAAAATGCCATTTTGCATTCTTGGTTACCTTTGGCTTTTGGCTGATCAGATTAAAATATTTTGACAATGAAGGGTCAGCCTTTTGAGCTGTTACAAACGTCTCCTTCATAGTGTTAGTAGGTAGTGATACTGGGCTAAGCATTTGTATAGCCTCAGTTTGATTACTTTCATCTTGCACTCTAGCAGTAGATCTGGTTACTGCGTTCACACATTCAATGATATCAGATGGTGATGAAACAATGTTATCAATGATGTCATGAGATCTTAGTGCTACATTAGCTACCATACATTCAATAGGTGGTGTAACATTATCAATGATGACATTGGATGGTGATGTTATGCTATCATCAAAACACAGAGATGTTATGTCATGAGGTTTATCATTCACCTCTGGTAAATTTCCAATTATTATATCACACACTGGGTTTGTTAATGCAGCGCACTTTACTTTCCCAGTGAGGAAAGGTGTTTCAATATATGCCCATGCTAGTGGGTATTTCTCAATATTGCCTGAGAATGTTCTGCATGTTACGTGCCTGTCTGTATAGTCTGTAGGCATTATGAACGTTCTCCTCAGACAAATCAGTGAGCTTCCCGTGTCCCGAAGGACTGTAGCAGACTTGCCATTCACGTATCCGTGATGGACGTTTATCCTGCCTTTGGAATCTACTACCAAATTAGCTTCTTCATTGGCAATAGGAATGGAGTGGCCGCATGTTAAAATGCCATCTTCATAAAAGGTGTTACAAACAGTACATTTATTTGCGTTAAACATGTCAAAAGCCTGTGCTGAGTTCACAGGATGTTTCTCTGATTGTTTTTCATCTGACGATGAACTGTCAAACAAGGCGGCATTTGCTTTGTTGGTCATTTGCCTACCTTTACACTCATGGCGATAGTGTCCGTACGCCTTACAGAGGAAACATTTACGCAAATTTCTGAAGGATCTACGCTCCTTATCTTGTCTGTTTACCATGTTTTGTAGATAAGTATGATATGCGGGGTTCTTGTCGCACATCTCACCTTGATGATGTGAAATTTTACAATATCTACAGTGATTATACTTCTCAGATGTAGGCTTATGAGGTTTCTGCCTACTATAGGGTTTGTCATAGTTAGCCGATGCTACAAAATTTATGTCAGTAGCTTCACTGGCAAAACAATGTTTGTTGGCTGTGTAGTACGCCGAACCACGTCTCTCAATATCATCTACACTAGTGCATTCATTCTCCTGCAAAAATTTTGAAAATGCTGATGGAATGGATGAAATGACTTATCTCTAATGATCAGATCTTCTAATCTTTGATAATTTTTGTCAATTTTAGCTGCTGAAGTCCATTTGGTAAATATATTTCGGACTAAGCAGAGGTAATCAGAGAACGTTTTGAGTCGGTTTTTGGGCTCAACTTGCTGAATTGTTCTCTGTAACCTGCCTCATTCTAACATAAAATGTGCCATAATCTTTGCTTTCAGATAATGGTAATCTTTTTCTGAGGTCTTTGGGGATGGTCTCAATGACTTTAAGAGGCTCCCCTGATAAACTCCTCATATAAACAATATTCCATTCAGACAGTGGAACCTGGTAATGTTCCATTAAAGTCTCAAGATTTTGGGTAAAGGCTGCGATGCAGTCACCCGAGGTATAATTACGTACAATACCTTGATATTTCTTGTACTGGTTTTCTTTCTCCAGTCTCTCAGATTTCTTAGACTCTTTGTTAATGGCAGTCTCAGTATCAAGCTGTTTCATCTTTAACTGTACCTCCAGTTCTTCTCTCTTACTCTGCGCTGCTATTTCTGCCTTTTTTAATTCTGTTTCTCTTTCAATCTCTGCTTGCCTTGTTTTTGCAGATAGTTCTGCTTCTGCTTGTTTGGCAGATCTTTCAGCTGCTCTTTCTTCGCGCTCGTGGTATTCAGAGTATTTCTTCTCACTCCACTTCGTTAACTCATCACCTGTCAACTGTAATTTTACCCCCATATCGATGAAATCATTTAATGACGACATGATGGAAAATGCAAATGAAATACCAGCCACACAAATTGTTATAAGTGGTTAGTAAAGTAAACAATTTACAATTGTGTTCTATTGACAATACGTGCCTAAATTTGCATCCTAAAGTATATGAAAAGAAAAATATACTCAAGTGCCCTGGATGCGGTAAAGAGCGGTTGGAAATCGGGCTAGGAACTGTAGGGTCGCTACTTCGAAACACAAATGACCTCTACTGGCAAGGGTTTCAGATGGTACAGAAAACCTGCTTTGTTTTTGGAGGAAATAAATTAGCGTCTATTTGATGTGGTGTGCCTGCTTGTCACTAAGTTTTAATTAGGTTTGTATGGCGTTGAGTGTAATTGTAGGTCGTAATTTTGTCCGTCAACAATTTTTTGTTTTTTAAAACACAAGTCACTTTCTTTCCCAAAACTTTTTGCGTTCCACAACTCAATTCACAAAGACAATCTACATATATCTCAACACTCTACAACATTGATGACACATCACTTACATCAAGATGACATTCAGTAAGGACATAGACATCAAGTTTACAAGATGGCGACAAGGTCACAATGGCGACAAGATCACAATGTCGACAAGGTCAAAACGGTGACAAGTTCAACAATCACAAATGTTTTACACGTTTACAAGATCAAATAATATGTATGCACTGTACGTTTACAAATAGTCTCCATGTTTAAACAATGTAGTAATATATCAAAATGAGCCTTCCACGATCACATTTACATGTACCATAAAGTTTGACAAAACTTCTAAGTTCACAAACTCTAGTTTTAAATGTTAATTACATAAACACGTTCATTTCAAAGCCGGACGAATGCCACCACGTCCACACATGTCAGGGTCTTAAACTTGGCTCGCTAACCTAACACATGTGAGACAGTACAAGTACAACGTGATTCGACTGAAGACTCAACGACACAACGTTCAATGGATTTATTTACAGATCATATACAGTACGATGATCACTACAAGATATACTTGACACTTCAATACACTTACATACACAATACAGCTCACAGTCTATGTCTCAAGATGTCCAGACACTCGACTTTCAGGCACAAAAACCACACAACGCCTTTCTCTCATCTTGCGTCCAGTCGAGTCCACATCCCAGAGCTGTCTGCCTATAGCTCGCAACTTGCCTCCCACCTGAAGTGGCTTCACGAGGCATGCGTGCGTCTTGCGTCGTCCTTGCCTGACCGCTGGCCGTCTCGTCAGCCAGCAACCTCGCAGGCAGGTAACTACTACTCGCCTGGCGGCGTAATGAAGTTACGGCATCCCTGCTGGGGACTAAGTCGCCTGGCGGGCGTAACGATGTCACTGCATCACTGCACTACTCTAGACTCTGACAGTAGCATTGAACTGATCTTTGCGTGCGGATAAGCTCTCTCTACTGCCAATATCCCTTACCATAGGTAAACCCACTCCGACTTCTGAGTTTCTTGTAATTTAAGTCCCCAAGTCAAGGTCGAGAAGTCAACATTTTGTTCCAACTGACAGGTGTAGAGGTTGCATTTATACTATAGTTGTCAGGGATGTGTTAAATTTTCAGTCTTCACATTGTGTTTCCTCCTCTTCTTCTTTCGCCTTTTACTGATGTCACCCAAATTCAACAAACTCATTACAAGCCGTCCTAACATTTGTTATTTCCTGAAACTCCTTCGATGACCTCCCCACTGTTTGCATTTCTGTCTGAAATTCTCTTCTTGTTGGGTTTTTATGTCTTTCTCTATTTCATTTCAAAGACGATTTAAGGAAAAGTTCTGTCTCATCATTATTATCATCATCAAGTGTCATGATGTGTGGTGTAGGCGATCATGACTCTCCACAGATCTCGGTCTTTGGTTTCTTGGATCAACACTGTTGATGATATTCCTCCATGCCACCGTCTCAGTCCCCCCCCCCCACCAGTATCACTAAACTTTGTCTGCCTCTCCCTCTCTTCCCCTCGATCTTTTCAGTTGTCACTACTTTCTCCAATGCATCTCCTTTCCTTACATGACAAAAGAAAGCTATTTGTCTCTTTCTTATTATTGTATACAATGTTCTAGTTTCATTAGCCACATTCAGACAGTCGTTGTTAGTTACTTTGGCAATCCAAGGGATTCGCAACATTCCTCTTAGGAACCATATCTCTGCTGCTTTCAAGTTCTTTCTAATTTGTTCATTTACATTCCAAGATTCACTGCCATACATCAGATACAGGTTCTATATAGCATTCTCTTTCTTACATTCAATGATAGTCTTTTATTGCACAGGATATTCTCCATTTTCTGAACTGCAAGCTTTTGCTTGCCCTATTCTGCTTTAATCTCTGTTGTACATCTTTCATCTGATGATATAAATGCTCCTAGATATTTTAAACTATCCACTTGGTTAAGAATTTTCCCATCTGTTACCATTTCAGATTTTGGTGTCAACGTTTACTTTGATATCACCATTGTTGCTGTTTTCTTGATATTCAAGAAGAAAAAAATATCTTGATATTCAGAGACTTCAGGTCCCCAATATGGCAGATAGGTATTGAACCGTTAAGGCCTCTGGAGTGTTTACGCTTGTGGCTACGTTTTCTATTCACAATTTCCTCATGCTGGACTGGTAGTATATGGTTCCGTCGCCCTGCTACTGAGTGAGTGCGTGGCGCAACACTCTGAGCTGTGAAATTTGTGTGGAACGATATTACATATGTCTGCTGTTGTTTATACATGTTCTGAACAATGGCAGCAGACTGTCGCTGAATTTAAAGGTATGCCTTTTCGGTTCACGAGTGCATTTTTCAGGAGACTCCTGGGAGTCGTCGCTGGAGATACGCAGTACGTGCTTTGTAAGGCGCTTTCGGCGGGTCACCCTGCGGAAAGAGACAGAGCCATGTGGAATTCAGGTCAGTCAAGACTTTCTGGTGACTGCCGATTCCATCGAGATGAACTGTATTTTTCGTGGAGGACTTTTGTGTTGGCATTCGGGCGGTGGCATTATGCACAGTGTACCTGTGCAGGCTGTTGGCTTGCCCAGACTCCAGTCTTTTCCACTTTTAACATTGGGCAGTGAGGAGCATTTTGTGTGATATTCACTGGCGCGGGGACGGAGCATAATGGGGACAACCCGTTGCCGTGAAGTTGAATCTGCCACTAACTAGCTAACAAACTAATTATCTTGATATTCAAGGAGTGTCATTTCAGACTCGTTGGAATGTATGTGCTCATAATCTTCAACCAGTCAGGAAAGCGTGCACACAGACGTGAACATGGTCGGTGTTGGAAATGCCAACTGTAATGGCTCTCACAAACACAAAAACCAAAGAAATAAAAACGAGGCAAGTGAAAGATGTTGGTCACGTTAAACGATATAACTCTCTTATGGCCTGCATTTTAGAGACCGCGCGAGACAGTTGGGTAGTGTGGACATTGTTGACTGTTAAGCAATCAAGTAATGCGGAAATTAATATGGTTTTAAAATAAGACTAAGTAACAATTGCTTAAACGATTACCAGTTTTAAAATAAAATATGTCTAATTATCTTGATTTAGTATAATCGAAATAGAAGCAACAAGTAGATGTTTTCTACAATGGACCTGTCACTGTCATTTACTGCCAATATAGTACCTTGCGGTGTATGGCAGAGGGGTCTTTGAGCCTGAGTGTACCAAATCAGGAAGGTGTTCTTTATTCTTGGTTGACTTGAATGGTCTGGTCGGGTTACTGGGATGATGGTAGTGTCACCGTGTGGTGTAAATAATATATACACAACGATTAACAAAACAATGACAAATGATAACCCCTAGCAGAGAATAAATGTAGATTATGATGTAGAAAATGTGCACTATTTGACATTAAAGAAACACTAAAGACATGATAGCAGAACGTATAAAAAAGGCAGTTTACAATGACGACACAATATACTGACCAACAGCCGACAATTTGACAACTGCAGAAATCAAAAATAAAACACACACACACACATACATACACACACACACACACACATACACACACACACACATACACACACATACACACACACATACACACACACACACACACACATACACACACACACACACACACACATATATACATACACACACATTATATATATATAATCTTTGCAGACTCTGTTGCTACAACATCCAACAATTGTTGTAGATCTGTTGCATTATACTGTGCTATTTGCATAGCGTATATTGTTTATATTATAACCTCTGATTAATATTCCTGGTTTATCTTTGATCTTTCTCATTACTTCGCAATAGAGGGAGAAGAGATCCAGTGATAAGACACATCCATGTCGAACTCCTCGCTGTATTTGTTCATAAATGCCCTCTTTATTTCACATTTTAATTGCTGCTTCTTGGTTCCATTAAATATTCTTTATTATTCTGAGATCTTTCCCATCAATATTAATATCTCCCAACATTTTAATCATTTCATCATGTTTTACTTTATCATATACCTTAATATAATCTATGAAGCACAAATATATGTCTTTCTGTGTCGCTAATGATCTTTCTAATAGTGTCCCATTATAATTCTAAGTAAAAGATAAGGGACATGGTTTATGAGGTTAATTGTGCGAATATCTGCGTATTCAATTGCTCCTGGTATTTTTGGTATAGTTATAAATAAGATTTCAGCATGGCGCTCGGTAAATTTTCACTATTGTAAATATCATTCAACATTTTGGTTAATATATCTCTTACTAATTCTCCCATTACTTCTAATTCTTCTATTAAAATTCCATACGGCCCAGCTGTTTGATAGCGTCAGCCACTTCTTCTTTTAGAGTACGTGGACCTTCTAAGTTACTATCTTCTGTTAATTCTCCCCTTTCCCCATCATATAATTCTCTCTAATACTAATTCCACTACTTCATTATAGTCTTCCTTCAATAATATTTCAATATATTTTTGTTTTTATTTTTTTAATTTTACACACCCTGTATTTATTCTTATTAATAGTAGTAGTAGTAGTAGTAGTAGTAGTAGTAGTAGTAGTAGTAGTAGTAGTAGTAGTAGGAGCAGCAGCAGCAGCAGCAGCAGCAGCAGCAGCAGCAGCAGCAGCAGCAGCAGCAGCAGCAGCAGCAGCAGCAGCAGCAGCAGCAGCAGCAGCAGCAGCAGCAGCAGCAGCAGCAGCAGCAGCAGCAGCAGCAGCAGCAGCAGCAGCAGCAGCAGCAGCAGTAGTAGTAGTAGTAGTAGTAGTAGTAGTAGTAGTAGTAGTAGTAGTAGTAGTAGTAGTAGTAGTAGTAGTAGTAGTAGTAGTAGTAGTAGTAGTAGTAGTAGTAGTCCTTTATTACTTTAGTGTCGTCCCTGGAGTGAGGGGAATCAACACCCACAATTTTATTAACCCAATATTATTGTCCTAGAGAAACCACCAGAATCCGTCCACAAAACTCCTTCAGTTTGTAGACACCTCTTTCTTACTCTCACTCACCCCCTGGATCATGCCCCTCTCATTCTTCCCCAACACAACATACTCAACAACTCTAGCTTTAACAAATAAATACAACAAATAATTTATTAAAGCAAAGAGTATGTGTGCGAGAAATGTGTGTGTGTAATGTGTAGAATGTGTGTCGAATATTCTAATGTGTATGTAGAATCAGACCAGTGAATCAGGAGTAAAGTCAGTTACATCACTGTGCTGAGCACACAACAGCATCATGTATTCCGGACAGAAAACCTCACCAAGATATTTTTCTCCGACCACGTGACAACTTTCTCCGATCCCTCTCGAACAATCAGGACACTGGTCATCAATGATAGACACTGTTCGATATTGGTCTTCACTCTAGCAAACACCGTGAATTTACACTGTTCAATAATGTTTATTGATTAGAGAATCTTTCCAATAACTTAAATGTTACATGGGAAAATATAACTGTTCATAAGTCACTGGTTATACAATTTTTCCCATATAAAAAAACAACCTATTACTGTTCCAGGTAGTTATATATTGGTATATGTGTTACGTATAGTGTTCTGAATCTACGGTGATGTAGCATATCACTCAAGGAAAAAATCACACATATGTTCATCAAGTCCTGCTCAGCAGAAGTCAGGTTTCTGCAGACCAACTAGGCCATGAGCCCAGTGTACAAGCCTCTCAGTGACGTCTGTCTTCCATCCGAGAGCCATCTTTTCTTCAACTTTGATACTAACTTCTTGGTAGTATATCGTATCACCATCAACAAGTAGACCTGTAAGTCGAACCTGTAGAATAGAGAATCCCCTGGTGAGAGCAACTCAATTCTGACCTTAATTAGGTGAGTGTAGTCCGATAGCAGCACTCAGATCTATAACAGAGAACCGAACTCTGTCATACGGCCAAATAGCTCATCACATTGGTCTGAGACATGGAAAAATAAGGAAAGATTTAAAGGAAACGGGTAGAAACCCAGAAGATGCCCTACTGGAAGATCCTACCATTTCACATTCCCTTCATCCCTCCCAACCATCCTCAATCTCTCTAATTATTATCCCACTACATTGTCCTTAACTCCCTGAGTTAAATGATATATTACACAAGCTAGTTAAAGCTACACTATAGGTTACTAGTGCCGACGCTCCTATAATACTTTTTAGCACCACACTTATAGAACATTCTATCACCGCACAGTGCTGTACTCTATTCCTAATCATACTCTAAGTTAGATATGATTAATAGACTACCATATGCCTATTCCGGTTGATGATTGAGACAATGCAATCACAGACTGGATCTATGTCCGCCGATAAATATCAACACTTTGACACTATAGTCTCTTTCAATTAACACAACTCGGAATACTGCGCCGATCTTTAACACTTCAGAATTTTTGGTCAACTCACTCCAACTTGTTTACCGCAACTGGTTTTATATCGGGGCTTGCGTGACATCACCAAAAGTCTAGACGCTAATCAGTCCAGAGTCAGGCTTTCTCCCTGTTTTAGACTGACTGGAATCAATCCTCCGTCTATTTTGCTTTCATCGGGGACATCTTTGTCTGGTACAACAAAAGTCATGTCTGTCTGTGAGCCAGGGGATTCTTCCCCACATCACAGAATCCATCCGACGTCTGTCCCGACCTTCCGTCTACAACTTCAAAGGCTGTCTACCGCCTTTCAGACGGATGGCGCCATTGTACGTTTCTCGAACAACCCACATCATACAGAAATGCCGACCGTGTGCAGACAGTTTACGCGACGTATTTTGTTCGTCAGTCCCCTGCTCATCGAAGGATTGCCTGTTTTTGTAGACGAATGTCGGGTCCTGTTTGTCATCCATCGAAACTATCAAGTTTTTCCGCGACAAGTAGTAGTAGTAGTAGTAGTAGTAGTAGTAGTAGTAGTAGTAGTAGTAGTAGTAGTAGTAGTAGTAGTAGTAGTAGTAGAAGTAGTAGTAGTAGTAGCATCAGCAGCAGTAGTAGTAGTAGTAGTAGCAGCAGCAGCAGCAGCAGCAGTAGTAGTAGTAGTAGTAGTAGTAGTAGGTGGTGGTGGTGGTGGTGGTAGTAGTAGTAGTAGTAGTAGTAGTAGTAGTAGTAGTAGTAGTAGTAGTAATAGTAGTAGTAGTAGTAGTAGTAGTAATAGTAGTAGTAGTAGGTGGTGGTGGTGGTAGTAGTAGTAGTAATAGTAGTAGTAGTAGTAGTAGTAGTAGTAGTAGTAGTAGTAGTAGTAGTATTAGTAGTAGGTGGTGGTGGTGGTGGTGGTGGTGGTAGTAGTAGTAGTAGTAGTAGTAGTAGTAGTAGTAGTAGTAGTAGTAGTAGTAGTAGTAGTAGTAGTAGTAATAGTAGTAGTAGTAGTAGTAGTAGTAGTAGTAGTAATAGTAGTAGTAGTAGTAGTAGTAGTAGTAGTAGCAGCAGCAGCAGCAGCAGTAGTAGCAGCAGCAGCAGTAGTAGTAGTAGGTGGTGGTGGTGGTTGTAGTAGTAGTAGTAGTAGTAGTAGTAGTAGTGGTAGTAGTAGTAGTAGTAGTAGTAGTAGTAGTAGTAGTAGTAGTAGTAGTAGTAGCAGTAGTAGTAGTGGTGGTGGTGGTGGTGGTGGTCGTCGTCGTCGTCGTGGTGGTGGTGGTCGTCGTCGTAGTAGTAGTAGTAGTATTAGTAGTAGTAGTAGTAGTAGTAGTAGTAGTAGTAGTAGTAGTAGTAGTAGTAGTAGTAGTAGTAGTTGTAGTAGTAGTAGTAGTAGTAGTAGTAGTAGTAGTAGTAGTAGTAGTAGTAGTAGTAGTAGTAGTAGTAGTAGTAGTAGTAGTAGTAGTATCAAAAGACTAGTGCAATAAACATTCCCCTAACTGTGGTACGTTGCATCCGCCTTATTACTTACTTACACTTTGCCAAGTCAAATATTCGTTTTAGTGTTTACAACAAAAAAAAAAAGAAACGTTAGTTGCATATTCTTTACAGCAGTGCCTCCCAAACTTTTTACTTTAGCGGACAAACATAAAATCTTCCTTTTGCACTAAGGACAGGTGCCGTTTAAAAAAATAACAAATGTTCTCATTGTAATCTGCAATTTACATGGCCTCAGTGTACATTTTAATATAAATATCAGATTTAACGTAATTGTGGGTGCTGTCTCGGTGCGCAAAATACTGCTCCATAATATTATTGGATGACGGTGATTTATTTAATGGTGGTCCCATTTTTATGAGTAAACATTTTATTTTAGAGATTTACAAATCAAAAAATTTTTCAAATGTCAAAACTACATTTAGGTCTTCTTGTAAAGGTGTATATACTCGCATACACCGACAGTAATGACCACCAATATAAAACAAAAATAAAATATATCTTGGAAAACGATACCAAATCAGATTTTAAACAAGCTGACTAAATTACAGTATGTTGTAATAAAAATGATTTAATGATCAGCTGCTAACAGTAACAATTTATTGCGAGGGGTGGGCCTGTTTATTATTTAAAGGGTATCAAATCGTGGCTCGGTTGTAGACAGCGCTCCCCGCAAAGGAGAACAAATTTCCATACTGTTTCTGTATTTTGTCTTAATAATGCTCATTGACGAAAAAGAAATACTCTTCTTTCAAGTTGTCTTTGTTTCGATATCTCACATACATCATCGGAATCGTTAGCTGGCAACGTCCGTGCTTTCGTCCAGATGTAATGAAAAATACTTTGCAGATGTATCGAACACCTTCACTCGCACAGACGATGGCAGAACGCTTTATAATCGTACAACGAAAATCACGTCTGTTTGCATCTTATGATAATCAGCTAATTATAATGTGCATCTTTCTTACTTTTCGTCACAGAGGAAACAAAAGACACGCACGTCGTCAACAAACAAATGTCGTCCTCCGGGCCGACTGTTGCTATCGGTCTCAGCTGGTTACTATTTTTAACTTTCCCATTGAATCAATGATTCGCTTCTCCTTAAAAATAAATACTCCTTGGCTTAATTTATTTTAAAATTAAATCACCATAAAAACGATGCTGATATCATGTTTTGAGAAAAGGACAATCTTGTGTTTAAGAAGCGCTTAACAATCCTCAAAGGAGAAAATATATAATTTTGTCTTACTTTTTTTTTACATCACGTTGCTGACCGGCAAAAGAGGGCTCTCGGACCGGCACCAGTCAGCGGACCCCCCCACCCTTGGGAAGCACTGATTTACAGGATATCGCAGCATTTTTTTGGCTGTTTGTAATCCCTTGGCAAGTTAACGGTCAGTTGATTGCCATTGCTTTTTGAAAGACCGACACCCTTAACATTTTATAAAAATCATCGAAAGGCGGTCTGCTGCCAAATCGCCCACTGCTGTAATTCGAACGCGGTATACGGGATTACGAACTGCGCCCGTAACCCTTTCACCACGGAGCCGGCTACTCTTAGCGAAGCATGCACGAGGTTAAGTCAATAAGTAAGTCACAAATGTCTGTAGAAAAATAACTAAATATGATAACAACTTGAAACCAGTTTATAGTTGTACATACATTGTCCCTTTATTTCTCCACATAATTTCCACCAACATTGATGCACTTACCCCATCGTTTTATCAGTCCTCCCAAATCGGCTGCATAGAACTACGTGCTCTGTTTTCTAATCCACGTTTTCACTTCACATTCAGTTTTGGCATGATTCGCGTCCTTGAGAAAACTTTAATACACAGATATGCACCACTTTAAGGGACAAACATTTGTCATCATAAACAGGAAGCATTCCCTTATGAATGTCCTTTGCAGGCAGGCCTTTTGCTCACGAAAAGCACGTTGCTCTTTGGTTGTATACGCTGTAAGTACAGTCGCCATTTTGTTTATGCGCTACGTATGCGCATGAGACACCTAGCGCCATCTGACGAACGGGAATATAAAGTTCGATGTTGCTGTCACCTAATGACACTTGGAGAAAACACCAACTACATTTACCTTCCATCCCACATAACTGTGGGACTTACTTATTGACTCGCCCTCGTATTATTGATTATTGTACATTTTCCTTGCGTTTATAATGTACACATTAGTTACGCCGTTGTCGCTGTCAAAGCCCAGCTTCATTATGATGTTTGAATGAAATAGTATATGAGAGCAGAGAATGTCAGACCAATTCAAAACCCTTTGAAAATAACGTTTCTCATCTCATCTCGTCTTGCCCCTCTTGTACCTTGCGGTGTCGAGGTGAAGCATAAACAGCGGGAGAGAGCCCGTTTATGGGCTTCATGTATCAAGATTCCCACAGACTCGGCTATACAATGTTTGTGTGTTGGCTTTGCAATCGGGCTGCCGAAAGCTTCATACAAGGCATGAACTCCACAGCTTCAGCGACAATTCCTATACGACGGAGCGAGAAAATTCCACTCGTGAACTGACTGACAGAATCTTGAATTGAACTCGACAACCTTCTGAGAGCATACCATTTTAGGGCGCATATGCTGCGCAAGCATATGTTAAAGAATGTTTGTTTATTCATCATCATCATCCAGTGCCTTGCCGGCTGACGTGGGTGATCATGTCTCTTCACAACTTACGGTCATTGACGGCATGAATGAATTCGTGTGTTGACTTCCTTCCGTGCTATGACACAAGACTGTCAAATATTTGGAATCAAACTGATCGGTCTCCATATTTATTATCCCTACGGTAGTACTGATAGAGAGTTAGTCTCACATATTCTCAGTTCGGATCCACTATTAACTTCTATAGAATTGCACACATTTCACAGTCCGATAATAGAGTCTGGTGGGTCAGCTAGCGAAGTTGACAGAGATCTGCCCTGGTAGAGCCAGAGCACCATGTCGGGCACTGGTTCCACGCATAGTCTCGTCGCTTGCACAAGTGAGCAAAACATTGATTACCGATTGCTCCTTGCTCTAATCCTACAAAATGTGATGACGATACCGCATCATGAACCCATTCAGGAAACAGGGCGGGACGATGTATTATTATTATTCTCATTAAAACACTGCATTTCAGAAAATGAAGAGTATCTTATGTAATAAGTCACTGTCATTGAATGTAAGAAAGAGAGTGCTTAAGTGCTATATAATTCAGTAGCATGTCCTTTATAGAACCTCGTTCGCAATAACAACCCTTCGGAACACCTCTCGATCATAAGCAAGATGTCCCGCGTCCGATACGCCTATCTGGAGATCATCCGCCACATCCTACACCCATATTCTCTTTGGCCTTCCTCTTCCTTTCTTCCCAGGCATATACCCCCCCCCCCCCCCACTCCCCCCCCCCCCCCCCCCACTCATTATTGTTCACTCCAAACTTTCGTGACGTTTCAAGTCACCAATATATTTCGATTTTCTTTGTTTTATCATCTTTAAAAGGCAACCTTCTTCAATATTCAGCTCTTGAAGTACGGATGCATTTGTTCTTTTCTTTATCCAAGATATTCTCAGAACTCGTCTATACCACTTATATTCGAAGGCATTTATGCGCTGTTCAGCTTGTTTAAGAAGTGCTATATAGAACCTTGAAATACAAACAGATAGATGTGTGTAGCTCCAGTGAACAGATATATAGAACCGGTTTCGCTGTATGGCAGTAAATCTTCGGAATTTATATGAACAAATTAGGAAGAACTTGGAAGAAACAGAGATGTTATTCCTGAGACGAATTTTGCGAATTATTTTGACTGCCAGATTACCTTACGACAATTGCCTTGCAGAGGCAATGAAACTATAATTTTATATACAATAATAAGAAAGAGACAAACAGCTTTCTTTCATCATGTGATGGGCAGTGAGGCATTGGAGAACATCGTGACAACTGAAAAGATCGAATCGAAGAGAGGCAGATCCAGACAAAGTGAAATGAAACTGGATGACTGAGACGGTAGCGTGGAGGCATATCTGCAGAGGTGATCAAGAGTACCATACACAGAGATCTGTAGAGGTTGGGGGGCTGCGTGGTCTGGAGGAATGGTGTCCGCCTCGAGTGCTGGAGGTCCCGGGTTCAAGCCCCGGTGAGGACCGGGATTTATTTCACGTGGACCTCTAGTAATAAAATTTCCCATGGTCTCTGTGTAGTGAGACCGGACGCCCGTGTGTATTGTTGCGCACATAAAAAAATCCCTTGGCAGTTGGAAATCGAAAAAAAATAGTAGCCTAACGGCGCTGCCCGGGCAAAATTTCGAGTTAAAAATCTATCCAAAGTATTTCAGGATCCTCACCGGTGCTACGGAGTTTGTGCACTGAGCCGAGTTTCTCCAGACTGAGGTTTGAGTTAGGAGGAGAACGGAGCACTTATGGGTTACACCCGTGTGCCGTGATATTGATCCATCGACTAAACTAAACTAAACTAAACTGAGATCTGTAGAGAGACATGAACGCCTACGCCAGCTGACAGGGTACTTGATGATAGTGATAATGTTGTTTGTAATCTTGTTTTAATATCTGTATCTGTTCGTCGACATAGCGACCTACATCAGGGTATTAGATCCTCTTGTAGTGAGGTTTGACCAGGCAAGATCCAGTTACCGTTTGCTTGTGTAAAATGGAATACATTGATAGGTATGAGTAACTGAATGGCTTGGCCACATGGCATGGTCGAGACAAGAACACTGAACTGATCCAAGACTCTGGTGATCGAGTGAAATGGCGAGTCATGACCGCCCACGCTTTCCGGCATGGCACATGATTGATTGATTGATGAGTAGCTCTCGCGAGAGAGAGAGAGAGAGAGAGAGAGAGAGAGAGAGAGAGAGAGAGAGAGAGAGAGGGAGAGAGAGAAATACAGACACATTCCTACAGTCACATACACACACTCATACAGGTCACATACACACACACATTTACACACACACACACACGTATTCACGCATACACACAGTCATACAGTCTCACACACACACACACACATTCACACACGCGCCCACACATTTACACATACACGCATTCAAACAGTCACATACACATAGATTCACACAGCCACATTATGTGGCAGTATCTGACTGTGTGAATATGTGGTGTGTGTGTGTGTGTGTGTGTGTGTGTGTGTGTGTGTGTGTATATATATATATAATGCATGTGTAGGAGCGTTTATGTTTATATGTCTGAGTGCATGTCTGTAAGTGTATGTGTGTGAGTGTATGTTTGTGAGTGTAATTATGTATCACCCTGTGTGTAAGTGTGTGAGACTACGGAGATATGTATTTTTTTTTAGAAACGTGTCTGCATTTACGCGTATGATTGGAAGTGTCAAGTCCAGCGTTGAATTGTAAACATTCATTCAAAGATACGCCATTTGCATACTTACTTATACTGGAGAGAGAATTCGAAGGCAGATAAGCAAGATGTAAACAGTAAACAAATGGGATTGTTAGGTCAAGAAATAGACAAACAGCAGTTTGTCAATTGTGAGAGGTTAAATGGGGTCTTAAATGGCAAGAGAATGTAATTCATTGCACCGAGTTCTATCCCATAAAACTCGATCTCTTTCAGTAGGCGAAACTTCGCATTAAGGACGAACTCCGTGCCAAAGTGTCCGCTTGGTATATGCCATAGAGTTTCTGGGTGTCTGGTTGGTGATTCTAACTATCAGGTTGATGATTCTAACTATCAGGTTGATGATTCTAACTATCAGGTTGAGTGCTGACAGAAACCGTTTGAGAGCTACATGGTTAGATGGATGTCTACCCCGGTGTGTCTCCACCTTGCCGTGGAGGGGGAGCTTGCGTGTCCCATTGACCCCATGTGCTTGTCGATGGATGAAAACTACATATCGGACAGCTTATGGGATATGGGCCAGATTAAGAGAGACACAACTGCTGCTCTGCAGGTGGACTGAGGATAGCAGTCAAAAGTCTAAACTCAGGCGAACGAAGGCAGATGTTCTTGGTCTGGACACATACTCTAAGGCTTTCTGTCGAGGGTTGAGGCTGAACACCCCTAAGCCATAAATCTTCGGATGTGAGAGCCGGGCCGATACCCACCTGCCGAAAAATGGAGGTGAGATACTGAGCACGCTACATGCCCAGTTAAAATACTTGTTCGAAGGCTCTCAGCTGGGGGATATGAGGGATCCCCGGATGAGAGGGCCTGGCCGTTTCTCACTCACTGCTGCACGGAAGTAAGGTGCTGAGCCGGCAGCACATGTAGCCTACCTCGTAAGCGAGTACTAAAAGGTAGAAGAAGTGCCCCAGCCGAATGAAACGGTTACAAAAACCTAATAACTATCTAACTCATAGAGAGTGTAGACAAAGGTGGAAAAACATCTCAATAACACGAAATGGAACACACGGCTAGCGAATCCATTGCGTGGTCCGAAGAGAAAGCTTACCTATAGGATGTCGCCCGCAGACTGACCGTTCCTGGTGTGTGCTTTAGCGACCAGTGGCAACCGAGATGCCCAACACATGGAAATGAGGAATTAAAGCAGCCATGAGCAGGACGTGGCAACTCCTCGGGTGAACCCAGTCTCAGAGCAATATGTGCCGGTTCTGCAATTATGGAAGCCTCCTTGGATAGCGAGTGAATGCCCATGGTCTGCCCTTACCTTCCCTTGAGGGTTGATCGTGATGTCGTTGACCGTTCTACTTTGACCAGTTGAGATGTAGGCGACATCACACCAATAAGTCTAACGTGTCTCGAAACCCGAGGAAGGCTAACCCCATTAAGAAATGCCCGCCGAAGATGAAGTGCCGTCATACGGGTGGCAAAATAAAAATTGGCACTACGCATTTACGTCCGAGTGAAATGTCTCGTCCGAATGTCTCTCGTGCTAGGAACAGCTCTGACCACATAGTTTCCGAATGCCGCTCTTGCTCGGAACAGCTCTGACTAGGTAGTTTTCTGAATGTCCGCCGTGCCTGGAACAGCTCTGACGGGCACAACGACACGCACATGTCCGAATCGAAAACTCGCTGAGTGGATATCGACTGCAGACCTGTCTGGTTTGTGCGGGAACGGCCTGGGGCAAACGAAATGCATAATATATTGAAGTGAGGAATTAAAGCAGCCATGAGCAGGACGTGACGATTCCCTCGGTGAGCCCAGCACCAGAGCACTACGTGTCGGCTCTGCAATTATGGAAGCCACCCAGGATGGCTTAAAATGCTATGGAATGTCCCTGCCTTTCTTTGAGGGATGACCGCGAAGTCTTCGACTGTTCCAACTTGACCAGCTGGGAGATGGACGGTACTACAAAAGTGAGAGTCTCCCAGGAATGCTAACCTGGTCAAAAATGCACGCTAAAAGTCGGATGTGTTGGCCTAAGAGTTTCGACCCAAGGGTGCCTAACGAGACACACCGCAATCACATCTGAAAAACACTCCGGATGAACGCAAAGAAGAAGAGAAGAGATAGATACTGCTACTCTTCGCTCTTGAGTGTTACAGCAACCCCGTGGCATTCTTTACGTTGATGATTGCTGGCAGGTAACGCTTACACACGACCTGGTTGTACAACACATAGATTTCAGAGGTCATGTGTGCTAAGATAACTAGATGACAATCTCATCCGTGACTCGCCACTACTGTGATATTTCAGTGGCGCTTCGTAGATCTCTCTAGACCTGCTTGCTCTTGATGTTGTAGACCTCTCTCCTGCCACTACTGATGGTCATTGCGCCGTTACAATCTATACACGTTACCAACTTAGACTGACTCATCATAGCTTGCTGAACAGGACTCCGCTGTAGCTTTTTCACAGTCTATTTTTACTTACACGATACATTAGACATCATCTGTTGTTCCATAACGAATTCACAAATGTACAAACAATATCTAACATCACAATTCTACCAGAGCGGCGTAGTTTGTAGCCGTTGCTCTGTTAACGAGGACTAGGTCCAACACCGAACGAAGTCCAAGTCTGACTGCCTCTAAAGTGACGTTTTATTCTCGCCCAAAACGTCCGGCCTACTTTTCACGTGTTTGTGAACAATATCGTGATATGTCACATGACACTGTCTCCTTCTGTCGACCGCGCTTTAATACGTCTCATGCCATGTCCCCAACCTGTATCAACAGGACAATGGCACTCCGTAGCTCAAGCAACGACCCCCTGAGATCGCCGAGAAAACTGCACCCAAGAACCGCATTAACGAGTCCGGAATCGAACTCACAGCTTTCAGACATCGAGGCAGGGGGGTTAGCCACTTCGCCACAAAGCCCATACTGGTCGCTGAGTGTGTTGTGTTTGTCCATCAAGTATGGTGATGACGATTCATTTTATGCAGTGGGTTTGAAAGTAAGGAGCCGTTAGTTCTAAGAGGGCTGGTAAGGCCTATTTTGGTTCGATATATTCTTTGACAATGAGAGAAAATAGTGTCTGACTTTCCAGGAGGAGGATCTCCTGTGGTGTTTTTTTTTTTCTTTTCATTCTTTTTTTTCCAGTCATTTGTTTTTTCACAGTCCCGTTTGCTTAATAAGTGACTGAACCATTGCGTAATTATGTACGCCACAAATTTCGGTCTTTGGCAGCAGTCTCCCAAGTCTTGTGATGAAATTCAAAAGCTTTTAGTGAGATCTTCAAAGTATCTTTAAGTCGTTTCCTCTGACCGCCTTGGAAGCGTTTACCACAACGCAGCCCTACGTAAGAAAATTTGTTTATGGAGCTTGTGATATGGCATGCGAGTCAAGTGACCATCCCAGCGAATCTCATTCTTCATTAGTAGAGTGTGCATACTGGGCATGGACGCTCTTTCTAGGACTTCAGTGCCTGGGATCTTGTCTTGCCATTTAATCTTCAATAGCTTCCTAAGGCAGACTGTGTGGAAGTGGTTTAATTTCCTAACGTTTCGCTGGTAAACAGTCCAGATTTCACAAGCATATAGCATGTGCATAATACGACTGCTGAGTGTGTACAACTAAAGGGTTAAACAGAGAGTGCTGGAAGCAATTACATTCAGCTCTTCATTCAGCACTTTATTGACTGAGGAAAAAAAGGAACGGCGCAAATGATCGAAACAAGTAATCTATCAATTGAAGAATTACCAAAACCTTTCAATTTAGAATGAATCGATTCGAAGAATAATTAGTTAGGGTAACGGACGAACAGAATGCATTTCTTGCGCGGACAAATCCAATCCAATCTTATTCGTTTTTATGTAGTAGTGTTGAGAATAGATGAGATTTAAATCCGGGGACTTCAGCATGGACTGGCTTGATTAATGGGCTGTCAACTCTGTGTGCAATGTTACCAACATGTATACACAGACATCACATCTTCCATTGGTGGATCAGACGCTGTGAAGTAACAGGTGATTGAAGACGCTTCTAACTGATCGTTTTAAACCCGTTGACTTCATTGAAAGTACTCATTGCTACCAATTCCGCCGAGAAGCAAGCTTGGCATGGGCTATTGATCGTCAGACGTGGTATCAACAGCCCGCCACCCCCCCCCCCCCCGCCCCCATTTTTCCTCACCCCATATCTATTTTGGACCCTTATATTCACGGCACACTTATGGAGTTTAGTGAGTTGGAGAGGCCTGACACTCAATGCAGCTAGTGTCAGTCTTTGATTCTGTAGTGTCAGTAGTTCATGTTAGAGTGTCAGTCGTTGATGCTGCAGTGTCAGTAGTTCATGTTAGAGTGTCAGTCGTTGATTCTGTAGTGTCAGTAGTTCATGTTAGAGTGTCAGTCGTTGATGCTGCAGTGTAAGTAGTTCATGCTAGAGTGTCAGTTGTTGATTCTGCAGTGTCAGTTAGTTCATGGTAGAGTGTCAGTTGTTAATTCTGCAGTGTCAGTAGATCATGGTAGAGTGTCATGTCGATGATTCTGCAGTGTTAGTAATTCATGTCAGAGTGTCAGTCGTTGATTCTGAATTGTCATTCGTTCACGCAAGTCAGTCAGTCAGTCAGTCAGTCAGTCAGTCAGTCAGTCAGTCAGTCAGTCAGTCAGTCAGTCAGTTAGTTAGTTAGTTAGTTAGTTTGTTAGCTAGTTAGTTAGTTAGTTAGTTAGTTAGTTAGTTAGTTAGTTAGTTAGTTAGCTAGTTAGTTAGTTAGTTAGTTTGTTAGCTAGTTAGTTAGTTAATTAGTTAGTTAGTTAGTTAGTTAGTTAGTTAGTTAGTTAGTTTGTTAGTTAGTTTGTTAGCTAGTTAGTTAGTTAGCTAGTTAGTTAGTTAGTTAGTTAGTTAGTTAGTTAGTTAGTTAGTTAGTTAGCTAGTTAGTTAGTTTGTTAGTTAGTTTGTTAGCTAGTTAGTTAGTCAGTTAGTTAGTTAGTTAGTTAGTTAGTTAGTTCGTTAGTTTGTTAGTTTGTTAGTTAGTTTGTTAGTTAGTTTGTTAGCTAGTTAGTTAGTTAGTTAGTTAGTTAGTTAGTTTGTTAGCTAGTTAGTTAGTTAGTTAGTTAGTTAGTTAGTTAGTTAGTTAGTTAGTTAGTTAGTTAGTTAGTTAGTTAGTTAGTTAGCTAGTTAGTTAGTTAGTTAGTTAGTTTGTTAGCTAGTTAGTTAGTTAGTTAGTTAGTTAGTTAGTTAGTTAGTTAGTTAGTTAGTTAGTTAGTTTGTTAGTTAGTTTGTTAGCTAGTTAGTTAGTTTGTTAGTTAGTTTGTTAGCTAGTTAGTTAGTCAGTTAGTTAGTTAGTTAGTTAGTTAGTTAGTTAGTTAGTTAGTTAGTTAGTTAGTTAGTTCGTTAGTTTGTTAGTTTGTTAGTTAGTTTGTTAGTTAGTTTGTTAGCTAGTTAGTTAGTTAGTTAGGTAGTTAGTTAGTTAGTTCGTTAGTTTGTTAGTTTGTTAGTTAGTTTGTTAGTTAGTTTGTTAGTTAGTTTGGTAGCTAGTTAGTTAGTTAGTTAGGTAGTTAGTTAGTTAGTTCGTTAGTTTGTTAGTTTGTTAGTTAGTTTGTTAGTTAGTTTGGTAGCTAGTTAGTTAGTTAGTTAGGTAGTTAGTTAGTTAGTTCGTTAGTTTGTTAGTTTGTTAGTTAGTTTGTTAGTTAGTTTGTTAGTTAGTTTGTTAGTTATTTTGTTAGTTAGTTTGTTAGTTAGTTTGGTAGCTAGTTAGTTAGTTAGTTAGGTAGTTAGTTAGTTAGTTAGCAAGGTAGTTAGCAAGGTAGTTATGAAATTAGTCAGTCAGTAAGTTAGCCAGTCAGTCAGTCAGTTAATCAGTCAACTAGTCAGATAGTTAGTCAGTTGGTAATTTAGTTAGTCGGTCAGTGTGTCAGTTATTCAGCCAGTTAATCAGTGAGTCAGTTACTCAGTGACTCATTCATTAAATTATTTAGTCGTCAGGTAATCCTTACCGATTCACCCCTTTTGTCGTGATGATCTTACAGATACTCCAAGACATGATGAAACAACAAATAAAGTACTGAAGGGCACGTTCTGAGAACAAGAGTAGGGCGTAGGGCAAAGACAACATGTATAAAACGGACATGCACAGATCGAACGAACGAACGAACCAAGGAACGTCAGACCATATTTTCAAAGGGTTCAGAATTGGGCACGCAGGCCCGTTTAACATTCTGCCCTTCTATCACTCTCTTTCATACATTATTTCATCCACACATCATTCAAGGCTAACTGAGAACAAGAAAAATATAAAGTATTTCCAGTATAAAGGCATGCAAGAAATGCAAAAATAACTACTACATGACAAACTAAAATTAATTAATGATGTGGAAGTTATTATTAGCTATTGGGAACATACTGTCTACCAAAAGGGCACAGACTGTTATGCTTGTGTTTATTATTGTTATTATTGTTATTATTATTCTTATTATTATTAAGGAGGAAGGTAATCTGCACTAAGATAGTGTTCAAATAATTTGCCATTGTATGTGTAGGGATTTGTTATGTCTTTGATTTCTTGAAGAAGACTGTTCCAAGCTGAGCTGCGGAATATGCTAAGCTTATTTTGTATAAATCTATTACAGGCTTCGGAATATGTAATATATTTAGTCGTTTACTGTGTCTTGCATTATATTTAAACAATGGATTTTGTGAATTAGTTTGGCTTTGTTGAAAAGTAAGCGTTTGCGGTGTGGTAGTATAGTAACTGAAGGCGTTTATGTAGCTAGGATTATCATTTACGTGTTTACTATAAACTAAACTTATAGCCCGTTTTTGGAGTGAGTAAAGTCGCTTGGTGACTGAATTGGAACAACCATCCCAGATTGTAAAACGACACAAAGTAGTGCAGCTTTACATAACAGAGTTAAGACACATACAGAACGTTGCGGCGGTTAGCCTTCATCAGCAAACAAACACATTCACAAACACAACATACAGTCAAGGAGAACTCCTGTGACTACATTAGAAGGTGATGACAGGGCGAGAGGAACAAATGCATGGAAAAATGGAAGCAATGAAGAGAAAATGAGAATTGACAAAATGTTAATTGAAAAGAATGTTAGTCGAAGAAAATGTTAAATAGAAAAACTGTTTATAGAGAAAAAAAACTGTATACTCACCTCACGTACGGACCTGTGAGTGTCTACGGAAAACTTGGGTGTATTAGTATAAATAACGGTGCTGGATGTTACGGTACAGTGAGCACATAGAAAGAAGGAGGCGGGGTAGGAGGCGTGTAAAATTGACCACGACCCCATTGTGTTGTTGGTCTGGGTGGACTGGTGTGCAGGAACACGTGTACTTACATAGACACACTTCAACAGACAAAATGCTAGTGTGTGTGGACATGCAAGAAGAGAGAGAGGGAGAGAGAGAGAGAGAGAGAGAGAGAGAGAGAGAGAGGAGAGCGAGAGAGAGAGACAGACAGAGAGAGACCGAGAGAGACAGAGAGAGGAAAAGTGCCTGCGACCTACCACATGGGGTATATAATAACCTACGAAATAGTCAGTATGGTTGCTAGTCATACAACGCGCTTCAGGAGCCCCTCGCCCAGTCCTAGAGTTGTTGGGGTTGTGTAAGTTCCAACCACTGGCAATGCACGTGAAGAAGGTATGCACAGAGACGCCAGATGTAAGAGGAGAGAGAGAGGGAGAGAGAGAGTGAGAGAGAGAGCGCGCGAAAGGGGGGAGAGAGGAGGAGAGAGAGGGAGAAAGGGAGAGAGAGGGGGAGAGGAAGAGAGAGAGGGAGAGAGAGGGAGAGAGAGAGGGAGAGAGAGGGATGGAGAGAGGGGGGAAGGAGAGAGAGAGTGAGAGAGGGTTGCCCTCCCCCTCTCTCGCTCTCACCCTCCCTCACTCTCTCTCTCCTTCCCCCCTCTCTCCATCCCTCTCTCTCCCTCTCTCTCCCTCTCTCTCTCCCTCTCTCTCCCTCTCTCTCTTCCTCTCCCCCTCTCTCTCCCTTTCTCCCTCTCTCTCCTCCTCTCTCCCCCCTTTCGCGCTCTCTCTCTCTCACTCTCTCTCTCCCTCTCTCTCTCCTCTTACATCTGGCGTCTCTGTGCATACCTTCTTCACGTGCATTGCCAGTGGTTGGAACTTACACAACCCCAACAACTCTAGGACTGGGCGAGGGGCTCCTGAAGCGCGTTGTATGACTAGCAACCATACTGACTATTTCGTAGGTTATTATATACCCCATGTGGTAGGTCGCAGGCACTTTTCCTCTCTCTGTCTCTCTCGGTCTCTCTCTGTCTGTCTCTCTCTCTCGCTCTCCTCTCTCTCTCTCTCTCTCTCTCTCTCTCTCTCTCTCTCTCTCTCCCTCTCTCTCTTCTTGCATGTCCACACACACTAGCATTTTGTCTGTTGAAGTGTGTCTATGTAAGTACACGTGTTCCTGCACACCAGTCCACCCAGACCAACAACACAATGGGGTCGTGGTCAATTTTACACGCCTCCTACCCCGCCTCCTTCTTTCTATGTGCTCACTGTACCGTAACATCCAGCACCGTTATTTATACTAATACACCCAAGTTTTCCGTAGACACTCACAGGTCCGTACGTGAGGTGAGTATACAGTTTTTTTTTCTCTATAAACAGTTTTTCTATTAAACATTTTCTTCGACTAACATTCTTTTCAATTAACATTTTGTCAATTCTCATTTTCTCTTCATTGCTTCCATTTTTCCATGCATTTGTTCCTCTCGCCCTGTCATCACCTTCTAATGTAGTCACAGGAGTTCTCCTTGACTGTATGTTGTGTTTGTGAATGTGTTTGTTTGCTGATGAAGGCTAACCGCCGCAACGTTCTGTATGTGTCTTAACTCTGTTATGTAAAGCTGCACTACTTTGTGTCATTATATATTGTTTACACTTTCACAGCTTTACCGCAGTTCCACCAAATTTTATGCATCCCAGATTGTAGAGCAGTAGTCATAGTTTGTCTGTAAGTGAGAAGTATAGGATATCTTCCTTGTGTCTTCATCAAGAAAATTTTTAATTTTGGCGAGTTGGTAGACTTTTTTCGCTGTCTGTTTAACGAGCGCTTGAACATGAGAATTAAAGGTTAGGTTTCTATCAATGATGAATTCTAATACTGTGTGCTCAGTTACACTTTCTACTGGCACGTTATTGATGTGAAGTTGAAGTGATCTGTGTGAGTTTAGAGTCTGAAGTCTTTGTCTGGTTGTTAATAACATAGATTTTGTTTTAGTGATGTTAATTTGCATGCGGTTTGCATAGCTCCACCTAACTACATTATTTAATTCGTGTTGTAATGAGCGATGGACACAGTTTTCAGCATTTGTGTACACTGTACAGTCGTCTCCAAATAGATCACAGGACGACGAAAGATACAAGGGTAGATCGTTAATATATATGGCGAACAATAGGGGACCTATCAATGCAGGCATGTGTAGGATTACAGCTCGGGGCACAAGTGAGATAAGCGATTGATTTCCTTCATGTATGTCTCCATCTCGACATCCAGGTCGCCAGAACCCTAACACTGGATGTGAATGCAGAAGTCTGATCGGCGTAAACACTTTTCCCCCACCCGGTGCCCGCCAAAGTTCCGTCCCTACAGTGGCTGTGTTGTAGAGTGCCCATTGCCCTCTTCAAGCTTTGCAACCAACTGGCTGTGGACCACCTGTACTTGTGTATCATATTTTCGGAGAAACATGTTAGGATAATAAAATAACCAGCAAGGCTTGTTGGGAACAAAGTTTATTTAGTGTAGTTTAGTTAGATTAGTTTAGTTTAGTTAGGTTAGGTTAGTTTAGTTTAGTCTACGGATCAACATCACGGCACACGGGTATAACCCATAAGTTCTCCGTTCTACTTGTAACCCAAGCCTGAGTCCGGAGAATCTCAGATCAGTACACGAACTCCGTAGCTCCGGCACGGATCCCGAAATACTTTGGGTAGATTTTTAACTTGAAATTTTGCCCGAGTATCGTCTCGATACGAACCCATCACTACCGGGTCGGAAGAAGAGCGTCTCTCCACAACGCCATTGCGAATCCCCACAACAGATGTGATAGTGTGTTAATTTCTTTTCAAGAACGTGTTTCCACACATATCTTCATGATAGGACAGCGAGGACAGCACGAGGAACAGGAGAACAGCAAGACTGAGGGTTGAGTTGAGTTTAGTAATAGTACCGACATCACAGCACTAGGGACATTCCCATACCTACTCTGTCCTTATCTTCAACAGCTAGCAAAGAGTTATATTACAAATGGAACCAGTAGCAGTCTGATTATGTGTCCGTCTGGCCCTTCATCGGAGACCTGAATGTCGGTCAGATCTTTTGGTCACTCCCTGCAGCACCTTTCTCTCCAATCCCTGATGATCTACCCGTTAGTACAATACACACATCCCAAAGGGCCCCGACCACATCTGCCTTATCATACACCAGTACCCCACCAAGTGGTACAGACCCAGCCAATCTGTCCCCCTGCTCGTTTCCCAACACACCAGCATGTCCTGGGAGGAAATCCAACAGCTGCTGTCTATTCTGTCATTGTTGAATGGAAGCCTGCAACTCCGCCAGACGCAAGCCTGTTCTCAAATTTCTCATCATACTTTATGAGTCATTTACAATCACAACCTGCTTATGTTTTGTTCTCCAGCCAGCGGAACGCCGCTGTGGTGCCTCGTACTCCATTCTCAGACTAGATATGATGGTATCACATGTCAGGCTCTCCTGGATCAAACACCGTCCACCAACCTTCACCGCGATCCCCCAGGCACTTCCGTTACCTCTTAACTCAGAGCCATGTGTGTAGATGATTACATCGCCTGGTCGCCAATTCTCGTGGATTAATTGTTGCACCTTCCGTGAGGTGCAGCCTACAGGCCAATCTTTGCACTCTGGTCCAATGTTAGTGTCACTTGTTTACCCGGGAGGACTGTGGAATCAACAAGCACATCTTCAACTTTATTCCCTGTTGGGATTATTGACTGACTTCTGTCTACACTCCTCCCTTCTGTCTTCCCTTCCATATATCTATTTCTTTCACTCTCTCTCTCTTTCTCTCTCTCTTTCATAACATACCCTGACAACAGTTCCTTTCAACGATAAATAAAAGATTTATTAATAAAAACTATGTCTGGGGTATGTATTGAAAGTGTGTCTGTAGTTGGTAGTGTCTGCTAAGGTGTCTGCAAGATAGGACTTTTAGATTGTTAGTCTTCGTAATCTTCTCCGGCATATTCAAAAGGCCAAAACATCAGACATCAAACACAGAATTAGAACGTTCTCACCCGGTATGATCCGTTCAGCTTGAGTCTTGACTTAATCCAATTCTTGAAAAAACAAACAATTGTTCACCACAGTAACACCGTACAGTAATGTGATCACGGAAAGTCCTTTCCGTAGACAGTGTTTTCCGTTTATGTTGTTATAATCCATCAGTGAAAACACCTCACACCTGTCCACAGTTATTTAACCGTTCTCTGAATATAGGTACACTGGTCTAGGGTTCTTCCCTGATTCGTTTAGGTGAGTACTCAATGACAATGTTTTATCCTATTTTCTATGCTTGAATAAAGTTCCTTCTCTAAGGTTCACCAAAACCTGTTTTTTGACATTCGTTAAGTTACCCACTTTGCATTTGCTATAGTGACATACTTTCACTGCACCTGTGAAGTGCCTGATTAATTTAAAAGGTCTTTCCTGTATTATCAACACTGCTTTCTCTGTACAAGAGATGTACTGGTTTATCTTCTTTGATAGGTCAGGCTGTGTAGTAGAACCTGAGTAATAAACATTAAATCAGGTGATTTAAGTCTGCCTCATATCCCTGTCTATGTGATTGTCTTTCTCCAGCCGTAATGAAACAGCCTCCGAAAGAATACTCTGACATAAACAGCAGAATTCACTAAAGTATAAACTATTCACTAAATAGAAAGCAATAGTAAACCCTACTCACAAGCACATATTTCCCTATGCTAATATTACTCTAATATTAGTGTTACCTTATATATATGCACTTATGTTCCTGGAATCGAAATACACTAGCGAATAACACACTAATATCCCCTCTTCTTTAAACCATTAGGGACGTGTCTTTCTTTCCCCCCTCAGGAGCATATCTCATGCAGCCCAGTTTGGAACACACACTAACTAGGAATCCCAGTTGCTACTTATTTATAACAAGTGTCCAATCCGCCGGTGATTTTTGATCTACAATCAAATTTTGCCGTATCCTGCCCGTCAAACAGCGGAGAAATCACGTAGTGGTTAGTTGTTCGTGTCCTTCGTTGTTACGCTGTTCCCTGAGTTTCCCCGTACGCGAATACTTCAAAGCAACTTCACTCGCTGATCGTTTTCTCCGGTCGTGTGTCCCCAGCGCGATCGTCCCGTTTCTCCGTGTCCGTCAGATCGTCAAGCAATGAACTTTACGAACACCTGTATCCTATTTTCATATCTGTGTCGGTCAATGATCTTTTATTCGTCCTCCTCTCAGAATGAAGTACACGATTGTTAACCCTTCTCCTTCCTTGTATTTTAATATGTAAGTTATCAAGGAATCATTAAACTGCAGTATTTTCCGTGACAGTTAGTGTCACCCTGCACAGGACTGACGATTCCTCTGACATTCTGACAAGCATGCACACTTCTCTGATTGTATCCTCAGCCTCATTGCATTTCATCTCTCTCCTCTTGTACTTTGTGGTGTCTTGTTCCATACTCAGTCTCATGTCATCTTGCTCCTCTTGTACTTTGTGGTGTCTTGTTCCATACTCAGTCTCATGTCATCTTGCTCCTCTTGTACTTTGTGGTGTCTTGTTCCATACTCAGTCTCATGTCATCTTGCTTCTCTTGTACTTTGTGGTGTCTTGTTCCATACTCAGTCTCATGTCATCTTGCTCCCCTTGTACTTTGTAGTGTCTTGTTCCATACTCAGTCTCATGTCATCTTGCTTCTCTTGTACTTTGTAGTGTCTTGTTCCATACTCAGTCTCATGTCATCTTGCTCCTCTTGTACTTTGTGGTGTCTTGTTCCATACTCAGTCTCATGTCATCTTGCTCCTCTTGTACTTTGTGGTGTCTTCCATACTCAGTCTCATGTCATCTTGCTCCTCTTGTATCTTGTGGTGTCTTGTTCCATACTCAGTCTCATGTCATCTTGCTCCTCTTGTACTTTGTGGTGTCTTGTTCCATACTCAGTCTCATGTCATCTTGCTCCTCTTGTAATTTGTGGTGTCTTCCATACTCAGTCTCATGTCATCTTGCTCCTCTTGTATCTTGTGGTGTCTTGTTCCATACTCAGTCTCATGTCATCTTGCTCCTCTTGTACTTTGTGGTGTCTTGTTCCATACTCAGTCTCATGTCATCTTGCTCCTCTTGTACTTTGTGGTGTCTTGTTCCATACTCAGTCTCATGTCATCTTGCTCCTCTTGTACTTTGTGGTGTCTTGTTCCATACTCAGGTCTCCTCTTGTATCTTGTGGTGTCCTTGTTCCATACTCAGTCTCATGTCATCTTGCTCCTCTTGTACTTTGTGGTGTCTTGTTCCATACTCAGTCTTCATGTCATCTTGCTCCTCTTGTACTTTGTGGTGTCTTCCATACTCAGTCTCATGTCATCTTGCTCCTCTTGTATCTTGTGGTGTTCTTGTTCCATACTCAGTCTCATGTCATCTTGCTCCTCTTGTACTTTGTGGTGTCTTTGTTCCATACTCAGTCTCATGTCATCTTGCTCCTCTTGTACTTTGTGGTGTCTTGTTCCATACTCAGTCTCATGTCATCTTGCTCCTCTTGTACTTTGTGGTGTCTTGTTTCCATACTCAGTCTTCATGTCATCTTGCTCCTCTTGTACTTTGTGGTGTCTTGTTCCATACTCAGTCTCATGTCATCTTGCTCCTCTTGTATCTTGTGGTGTCTGTTCCATACTCAGTCTCATGTCATCTTGCTCCTCTTGTACTTTGTGGTGTCTTGTTCCATACTCAGTCTCATGTCATCTTGCTCCTCTTGTACTTTGTGGTTGTCTTGTTCCATACCTCAGTCTCATGTCATCTTGCTTCTCTTGTACTTTGTGGTGTCTTGTTCCATACTCAGTCTCATGTCACCTTGCTCCTCTTGTACTTTGTGGTGTCTTGTTCCATACTCAGTCTCATGTCATCTTGCTTCTCTTGTACTTTGTGGTGTCTTGTTCCATACTCAGTCTCATGTCATCTTGCTCCTCTTGTACTTTGTGGTGTCTTGTTCCATACTCAGTCTCATGTCATCTTGCTCCTCTTGTACTTTGTGGTGTCTTGTTCCATACTCAGTCTCATGTCATCTTGCTCCTCTTGTATCTACGTGGTGTCTTGTTCCATACTCAGTCTCATTTCATCTTGCTCCTCTTGTACTTTGTGGTGTCTTGTTCACTACTCAGTCTCATGTCATCTTGCTCCTCTTGTATCTTGTGTGTCTTGTTCCATAGTCAGTTTCATGTCATCTTGCTCCTCTTGTACTTTGTGGTGTCCTTGTTCCATACTCAGTCTCATGTCATCTGCTCCTCTTGTACTTTGTGGTGTCTTGTTCCATACTCAGTCTCATGTCATCTTTCTCCTCTTGTACTTTGTGGTGTCTTGTTCCATACTCAGTCTCATGTCATCTTGCTCCTCTTGTACTTTGTGGTGTCTTGTTCCATACTCAGTCTCATGTCATCTTGCTCCTCTTGTACTTGTGGTGTCTTGTTCCATACCCAGTCTCATGTCATCTTGCTCTCTTGTACTTTGTGGTGTCTTGTTCCATACTCAGTCTCATGTCATCTTGCTCCTCTTGGTATCTTGTGGTGTCTTGTTCCATATCTCAGTTTCATGTCATCTTGCTCCTCTTGTACTTTGTGGTGTCTTGTTCCATACTCAGTCTCATGTCATCTTGCTCCTCTTGTACTTTGTGGTGTCTTGTTCCATACTCAGTCTCATGTCATCTTGCTCCTCTTGTATCTTGTGGTGTCTTGTTCCATACCCAGTCTCATGTCATCTTGCTCCTCTTGTACTTTGTGGTGTCTTGTTCCATACTCAGTCTCATGTCATCTTGCTCCTCTTGTACTTTGTGGTGTCTTGTTCCATACTCAGTCTCATGTCATCTTGCTCCTCTTGTACTTTGTGGTGTCTTGTTCCATACTCAGTCCCATGTCATCTTGCTCCTCTTGTATCTTGTGGTGTCTTGTTCCATACTCAGTCTCATGTCATCTTGCTCCTCTTGTATCTTGTGGTGTCTTGTTCCATACTCAGTCTCATGTCATCTTGCTCCTCTTGTATCTTGTGGTGTCTTGTTCCATACTCAGTCTCATGTCTATCTTGCTCCTCTTGTACTTTGTGGTGTCTTGTTCCATACTCAGTCTCATGTCATCTTGCTCCTCTTGTACTTTGTGGTGTCTTGTTCCATACTCAGTCTCATGTCATCTTGCTCCTCTTGTATCTTGTGGTGTCTTGTTCCATACCCAGTCTCATGTCATCTTGCTCCTCTTGTACTTTGTGGTGTCTTGTTCCATACTCAGTCTCATGTCATCTTGCTCCTCTTGTACTTTGTGGTGTCTTGTTCCATACTCAGTCTCATGTCTTCTTGCTCCTCTTGTATCTTGTTGTGTCTTGTTCCATACCCAGTCTCATGTCATCTTGCTCCTCTTGTACTTTGTGGTGTCTTGTTCCATACCCAGTCTCATGTCATCTTGCTCCTCTTGTACTTTGTGGTGTCTTGTTCCATACTCAGTCTCATGTCATCTTGCTCCTCTTGTACTTTGTGGTGTCTTGTTCCATACTCAGTCTCATGTCATCTTGCTCCTCTTGTACTTTGTGGTGTCTTGTTCCATACCCAGTCTCATGTCATCTTGCTCCTCTTGTATCTTGTGGTGTCTTGTTCCATACTCAGTCTCATGTCATCTTGCTCCTCTTGTACTTTGTGGTGTCTTGTTCCATACTCAGTCTCATGTCATCTTGCTCCTCTTGTATCTTGTGGTGTCTTGTTCCATACTCAGTCTCATGTCATCTTGCTCCTCTTGTACTTTGTGGTGTCTTGTTCCATACTCAGTCTCATGCCATCTTTCTCCTCTTGTACTTTGTGGTGTCTTGTTCCATACTCAGTCTCATGCCATCTTGCTCCTCTTGTATCTTGTGGTGTCTTGTTCCATACTCAGTCTCATGTCATCTTGCTCCTCTTGTACTTTGTGGTGTCTTGTTCCATACTCAGTCTCATGTCATCTTGCTCCTCTTGTATCTTGTGGTGTCTTGTTCCATACTCAGTCTCATGTCATCTTGCTCCTCTTGTATCTTGTGGTGTCTTGTTCCATACTCAGTCTCATGTCATCTTGCTCCTCTTGTATCGTGTGGTGTCTTGTTCCATACTCAGTCTCATGTCATCTTGCTCCTCTTGTATCTTGTGGTGTCTTGTTCCATACTCAGTCTCATGTCATCTTGCTCCTCTTGTATCGTGTGGTGTCTTGTTCCATACCCAGTCTCATCTCTTCTCATATTGTTCCTCTTGTACCTTCTGGTGTCTTGTTCCATACTCAGTCTCATGTATCTTGCTCCTCTTGTACTTTGTGGTGTCTTGTTCCATTCTCAGTCTCATGTCATCTTGCTCCTCTTGTACTTTGTGGTGTCTTGTTCCATACTCAGTCTCATGTCATCTTGCTCCTCTTGTACTTTGTGGTGTCTTGTTCCATACTCAGTCTCATGTCATCTTGCTTCTCTTGTATCTTGTGGTGTCTTGTTTCCATACTCAGTCTCATGTCATCTTGCTTCTCTTGTATCTTGTGGTGTCTTGTTCCATACTCAGTCTCATGTCATCTTGCTCCTCTTGTATCTTGTGGTGTCTTGTTCCATACTCAGTCTCATGTCATCTTGCTCCTCTTGTATCTTGTGGTGTCTTGTTCCATACTCAGTCTCATGTCATCTTGCTCCTCTTGTATCTTGTGGTGTCTTGTTCCATACTCAGTCTCATGTCATCTTGCTCCTCTTGTATCTTGTGGTGTCTTGTTCCATACTCAGTCTCATGTCATCTTGCTTCTCTTGTATCTTGTGGTGTCTTGTTCCATACTCAGTCTCATGTCATCTTGCTCCTCTTGTACTTTGTGGTGTCTTGTTCCATACTCAGTCTCATGTCATCTTGCTCCTCTTGTATCTTGTGGTGTCTTGTTCCATACTCAGTCTCATGTCATCTTGCTCCTCTTGTACTTTGTGGTGTCTTGTTCCATACTCAGTCTCATGTCATCTTGCTCCTCTTGTACTTTGTGGTGTCTTGTCCATACTCAGTCTCATGTCATCTTGCTCCTCTTGTAACTTGTGGTGTCTTGTTCCATACTCAGTCTCATGTCATCTTGCTTCTCTTGTATCTTGTGGTGTCTTGTTCCATACTCAGTCTCATGTCATCTTGCTTCTCTTGTATCTTGTGGTGTCTTGTTCCATACTCAGTCTCATGTCATCTTGCTTCTCTTGTATCTTGTGGTGTCTTGTTCCATACTCAGTCTCATGTCATCTTGCTCCTCTTGTATCTTGTGGTGTCTTGTTCCATACTCAGTCTCATGTCATCTTGCTCCTCTTGTACTTTGTGGTGTCTTGTTCCATACTCAGTCTCATGTCATCTTGCTCCTCTTGTACTTTGTGGTGTCTTGTTCCATACTCAGTCTCATGTCATCTTGCTCCTCTTGTATCTTGTGGTGTCTTGTTCCATACTCAGTCTCATGTCATCTTGCTTCTCTTGTATCTTGTGGTGTCTTGTTCCATACTCAGTCTCATGTCATCTTGCTTCTCTTGTATCTTGTGGTGTCTTGTTCCATACTCAGTCTCATGTCATCTTGCTTCTCTTGTATCTTGTGGTGTCTTGTTCCATACTCAGTCTCATGTCATCTTGCTTCTCTTGTATCTTGTGGTGTCTTGTTCCACACTCAGTCTCATCTCCTCTAATGTTGTTCCACTTTTACCTTGTGGTGTCTTGTTCATTACTCAGGCTTTTCTCTT